>CAJUYG010005788.1:0-13229 GCA_910591675.1 Galerucella calmariensis
GGTAGATGCTTTTCTATGGGGTTTTTTAAAAGTAATGAAAAGCCAATCACAAGAGTTTCTTAAATTTTTAGTGACAGTGATATATTTTTTAAGTGTTCTGGCTACACATAATTGAGGATCATCATCAAGGAAAGGTAGAACCAAAAGAGGCTGAAATCTATTTATTGCAGATGTTTTCAACCGGTCTGATATTTTTATTAGGATTTTTTGAGGTTGGATTGAAATGTTATTTATATTGATTAGAGTTAAAGTTTGTATACGATGGCCAGTAGCCAGGGCTAACAAAACTGCTGTTTTCTTGCTTAAGGCTTCTAGGGTAATGTCTTCGGTCCTAAGCGTCTTTACGTAGGACAATACTATCTGTGGATCCCAAATGTTCTCGTATCTGGCGCTGGGAGGTCTTTTACCAAAAAGTCCCTTGAAAAAACGCTTAAGTCTGAAATCTTGACTAAAATTTGGCCCCGCTATCTGAGATATGGCTGATCTATATGAATTTAGGGTTCCATAAGTTGCGCCTCTATTAAAATGCATAGTTAAGAATTCCAGAACATCTTCGACAGTTACCTTGTATGGATCCTGGTTTTTGTTCATACAAAACGTCCACCAAAAACGTAGACCCCCACTATATTGTTTCAAGGTTGATTCTGTTATTGAAGACAAGCATACATCCAGGGCTTCTAGAGGTACTCGTCCCCGTAATAGCGCCTGCCGGACAACCTCCCTGCCACCAGGGAAAGGCTTTTCCACAACGGATGGGGTGTTCTGTTAAATGAAAGTAATTGTTTGTTAGGTTCTAATACTATGGGATCATCTATTAATAATGATTTAAATATTGGGTACCATGGTTGTGAACACCACTGAGGTACCACAACAATGCCTTCAGCTTTGTCTCTTATTATTTTTTGTAATACTCTTAATATTAAGGAAAACGGTGGAAATGCATATAACCTCATCCCACTCCAATCTAACGTGAAAGCATCTACCCCATGAGCCTCTGGGTCTTTGACCCAAGATATAAAAATATCACATTTTTTGTTAATGCGACTTGCAAAGAGGTCAATTTTTGGAAAGCCAAACTTAGTAACAATTTTTGTAAACGCTATTTCGGAGAGACACCATTCAGTTTCTCTATGTACTTGACGAGAAGCTCTATCGGCAAGCACATTATTTTTCGAACTGATGTAAGACGCAAAAATAAATATTTTCCTTTCTTCGCAAAGGTTCCAGATTTTTCTTGCCAATTTATTTAAATTTGGGAATCGTACGCTTCCGAATCTGTTAATAGTGGAGATTGCAGTTGTGTTATCAACTCTGCATAGGACATTACAACCGTACAATTCTTGCGTAAAACATTTCAGGGCAAAAAACACTGCTAATAGTTCCAATTCGTTGATGTGCCGTTGTTTTTCCCGATTCGACCAGAACCCAAAGGTGGTTTTATTCTCACAATAGGCACCCCAACCAGATTTTGAAGCGTCCGAGAAAATCTCTATAGCGAATTTATCATCCTGAATACTATTACTCGAAAACATTATGTTTTTTAACCACCATGAAAAATCAGGTAACAAATCCGTAGAAATATTCATTTTTGCATCATAGTTATTATTAACCCGGTATAAAGCTTTAATCTTTTCGCGTTCAAATAACTTAGTGTACAGAAAACTATATCTGACAGCTGGAGCTGCAGACACTAAAGTACCAACAAACTTTGAAAATTCTCTTATGGTGCAAATCTTTGATTTTGAAAAAAGTATCAATAATTTATATAACCTGTTACGTTTTTCTTGAGGTAATGAAACAGTCATATTATTAGAATTATATCGAAACCCCAGAAATTGGCAAATACAACTAGGAGTAAGAGAGCTCTTTTTATAATTTATAATAAATCCTAATTGTTCTAAGAACCCTATAGTCTCCTGTGTATTAAAAATACTTTCTTCGAGAGTTCTTCCGAGAAGCAGAAAATCATCTAAATATATAACAGATAGAAAGCCACGCCTCCTAAGATAAGATATAACTGGTCTTAAAATCTTTGTAAAAATTAAAGGGGCACAACTCAACCCGAACGGTAAACAATTAAATTCATAAATGCAGCCCTTAAATTGAAAGCGTAGGTACTTTCTATGAGAGCTATGAATCGGCACTAAATAATAAGCATCTTTTAAGTCGATGTTTGTCATAAAATAATTTTTTGTTATCAGTTGAGTCACAGTTTTGTGATTTTCTAACTTAAAATGTGATGTTGCTACAAATTCATTAAATGATTTTAAATTAATAACCAATCTGCTAGAACCATCTGGTTTTGGCACAATAAAGATGTTCGATATATATTGACCTTTACAGGGTGTTACAACAGAAAAAATCCCCTTTAATAGAGATTTTTTAATTATATTTTCAATGGAGACACATTCCTTATGTGACCTTGAAGGCTCCATAGGAACAATTGTTTGTATGGGTCTCCTGATAAGAGGAATTTTGAGACCAGTTATATAGGAAATGACCTTCCTATGGAAACCTAGATCTTTCCACTTCTGGGAAAAATGTAGTAGTCTACCACATAGCCTACTAACCTTTAATACCGGCGTCTTCTCTCGACGCTGCTGTTGTGCCGATAAGTCTGACTTTGAGGATGATGATGAGACTTGGACATGGACGTCATCGGTTTTCTGTTCAGCATGGGAGTGCGTGTCTGGAATCTGTAGCCCGCCCGCAGCACTCCTTTTGCAGATGGGCGACGGTAGTTTCCCTGTTTGGAAGATGTGGCCAAAGTAGGAACAGATGGCTTGTTCTTCTTGACTCTCAAGTGTTCGCTTGACTTTTCAAGCTTTTTTGCAGCTTCGATAGTGGTGTCCAGCTCCTTGCCAAACAAGTACTCGGAAATCGTGGTATTTTGCAAGGTTTCTTTAAGGTCTTTATTCAAATTCAACAGCAATAGTTCTCGCCTTGTAACAGATTCATGATGAAAAACGTCACATAGCAAGCGTAACGCGTCATTTGTAGTCTCTATATACTTGATCTCCTCCTCTCCACCTTTCTTGGCAAAGTCAGATATAAAATGAGTTAATGCTGAAATTACTGCCGCAACTTGCGCTTGCAGGCTAGATAACCTTGTATCTCTTTTAAGAGTGTTTCCTTGTACTGCTACTTTGACTTCTGGATTTATTAAAGGAGGAACAATCGTTTTTAAGTTCTCAGGTGGAAGAAATTTATTTATGAGCTCCACTCTAACCTCCTCTTTTAATCCATTCAATAAAACGTTCTCATAACGTGGGACTAATTCTTGTAGAATTGGTTCAGAGACACTTTTTACCAGTATCTCTTCTCCCAGAATTGAATTAATGCTGATTATGTCTGGTTTCGCGTTATCTGTAACCCAGAGAAAAAGAAAAAGATCATATACCATCTAGCCACTCTAGGCTTGACAAGAATAAAATAATATAAGATAATATAATAGGTTTATTTTGAACATGAGCTACTCTAAACTCAGCTGATTTATCTTCTAGGATCTTTCCACTCTAGGAAATTCCAAGCTTGTGGACCATCCACTTTCCACTCTAGGAAATTTCAAGCATTGTGAACTTATGTCATTCTAGATATTTTTATTAGATATATTATGAGCATTCTTGGCACTATATAGTTTTCCTAAGTAATTTGCTTACCTGTGATTACCGGATTAGAATTATTATCCTGAACCGTCGATTCAACTTCGGATGCGTATTCCCTCGGTGAAGAACAATCAGAATTGAGCTCGTCTGTATAATCGGAGCGGCTACTGTTAAGTGATTCTTCCGAAGAATGGTTTGGTGAACGACGATAACGTTTCTGTTTTTGTTCAATCGCATTTAACCTTCGCATTACTGATTTAAACATTGATTTGATCTCAGCATTATCCAATCCTCTATTTTCAGGATTCCTGGATCTCTTCTTTTCCCCGCCTGGCATTTTACGCGATAATGTGAATATTTAATAACGAAACCGATAATTACACTACACTATAGCTCAATCGACAAACCGTGTGGTCCAGAAAGCACAAAAAACGAAGACTGAAGCAGGTAGACGATGCAAGTGAGGGGTTGGGTCGTAATAGATAAAACAAAAAAAAAAAAACCGATTTCTTTGAATATTGTGGTTCAGGAGCGCCGAAGCGGGGGTACTACATATTTATTATTTACAAGACGAGACCGTAATATAATATGAATAGTGAGTAAAATTTGTATAGGTTGTCAGGTGGAACAGCCAACAGAGGAATTTTAGGATGTCTGCAGGCTTCAACTTAGGTAAATGTTCCTCCTCTATCCAGTAATCTCCCAGGTCCTGTGCTCTAAGATTCTGAAGTGCTGTGCAGTTGAAAAGTATGTGGATGCCACAAAATCTGCATTCTTCTTCCTCCACTTTTTTTTTGAGCTTTTTCAGGTGCCCATTCAGGCGACAATTTCCCGTTATGATCCCTGTTAAAACTCTTAGCGCAGTTTTACTTTGACTTATGCATTCTTTTGATCTCAACAGGTTGTAGTCACCCAGAAGAGTCTTTAATTGTATAAGCCCTACTAGATCTTTCCAATGGTCAGATCCTATCTTTTTCTCGGCTTTACTTATTTCTTCCATTATTACATTGGGGCTGATTCCGCAAAACGGTTCAGGCCCCCAGAAAGGTATTTCAGTCCCCCTCTTTGCTAGTTCATTTGCTATTTCATTTCCTTCTATTCCAGTGTGTCCTGGAATCCATAGTAAGGTGACTATATTGTTCTCGCCTAGTTCATTGAGTTTGTCTAGGCATTCCCACACCATTTTGGAACTGATTACACAAGAGCTCAGTGCTTTAATGGCTGCTTGACTATCCGACATTATGATGATCCTTTGTCTTCTGTATCCCTTTATCATTATTGAACTAGGCGCACTTTCTTTTGGCGTGACAAAGAGTATCCCTTAAAGATTAATATTGACATGGCGAGTATATATATATATATATATATATATATATATATATATATATATATATATGTATATTTTCAAGAAGCAGCAGCAGTAACCGATTAGGATTCCGGTTATGGATCCGATCTCTTTCCTCTGCCATTGTAGACCCATGATTTGCAATCGATCTTATCTCTTTGCCAGATTTAAAGAAACTTCCAGTCATGACATCGAGATTGGGTCTATTGGCTAGGACTGACTTCCTCACCTGTCCAGCTCTCCACTTTATTACTGAGTATGTCCAGGACACTGCTCTCAATTGGTTAAGAAGTAGTGTATAACTGTTGGAGGTCATATGAATTAGAAATGAGAATACTGAGATTGATCTGGAAGTCATTTGAAAATAAAGAAGGTCTAGATGTTGAGATTGTTTTTAATGTTAAAATTAAAAAAAACGTTTAATAGTCAATCGGAATTTGAATTTAAACTCATTTCATTTCGATTAAAAATTAAAAACTGTGTCAGCAATCTATTTTTATTCCATGTCAGGGCACAAATGGCGGTAATGAATTTGTTACAGCAACAGGTTACCACTTTTTTTTCACACATTTTTTTGAAAGCCATAATCCATTCAGTGTATTGGCAATATATATAAATATTTGTCAATTTAATAATTTAAAATATAAATACTAACGTGTTAATGAAAAGGGAGAGTGATTTTTTCATTTGCGTTTTATATTTGCACATACTTTGATTGTGAATATTTTAACAATATCATATTGAATTGAATTCCATAAAATTTAAATGATTTATGGCTATTAATGTGTTGTTGTTTTATTTATTTTTGCCGATCGTGTTTGATTAAGTGATTGATATATTCAATAAATTAGTTGTACATACAACAATAATGACATTTTTGCGTTTAGAGGTCAGTGGCGATTGATTTTATATACATTAGCTGAATCATTACAGACATATAGTATCTAATCTAACCATCTAATATTTTAAAGAAATTGAAACTATATTAGACTATTTATAATGTTTCTCAATGATTTATAGTTTTATTAGTACATTTGGAAAGTTGGAAATCTACAACAAAATTACAGTATCAACTATAACTTATGCCAGTGAGAAGTGGGTACTGAGGAAAAAGCATGAAACAAAAATAAATGCAATGGAAATGAAACATTTAAGGAAAATAGCAGGTAAAACGAAATGGGACAAAGTAAGAAAGCATAACTAATCAAGACTCAATAATATCAAATATTAAAAAGAAACAATTAAACTGGTTTGGCCACCTAGTAAGAATGAAGCAAGATAGAATTGCGAAAAATGTTATGGAAATGGGAATATCAAGAAAAAGACAAAGGAAAGACCCAGGAGAAAATGGATAGAGCAGATTGAAGAAATTGTAAATAACAAAAGAAGAGAAACATTAGGAGAGATGAAGGCATTTGCCAGGAACGGGGAAGAATGGAAAAAATAAGTACAGGAAGAACTCCAATCCGACGCCTTAGAAGACATAAGGATAAGAGAAAGAAAGAAAGAATAAAAAATTAATTATTCAAATCTTGGCGAATTTCGTATATTTACATTATATTTTCTTGTTGAAAAAACTAAAAATATTGATTTATGATCCTACTCTTCTGAAATGTTCCTTCCTGATATTTGTTTTTAAACTACCACCAGTATACTTCTGTATATTTCCTTTGATACTTATACTATGCTGGTAAACTTTTCAAACTTAAAAAGTACGTCATTAAAGACAGACACAGTGACGTAAGCTCAGTTCGTTAGCCTAAAACCAGCTCCCCAAAGGCAAGTCAGTCTCAGGCCAAACTTGTCAATCTTCAGACAGGTATTTTTGGTAAGTCATTTATCCTTGTTTCACAGTCATCAATGATATTTATCTGTAATTCTTCAACTTATCACCGAAAAACGTATTGGCAAAACGGAAATGTCGCTCACAAAATTGTTGTGGACATTTAAAACGTTTTTTTTTAGTTTTTTGTTGAAATTATAGCCGATAATCGAATAAGTGAATGCAAAAATCAAGTAAATTCTCCAGAGAAGATTTCTTAATAAATTTCCATGTTATGAACAAAAAACTAAAAAAACTAAGTTTTTTCGTTTTAAATGTCCATAAAAATTTCGTTAGCCACATTTGCAAGTCGAAAATATATCAGGTTCATACTACGTAATGTCTTTCACTAGATATCACAGTCTATCAGGATTTTTGTCAAAAACTCACTATTTTGATGCTCTATTACCATAGGCGTATCTAGCATAGGATTCTTGTGGGGGCTGAGCCCCAACTAGAAGGGAGTCAACTTTTGGTTGCCTCTTCGGGCGGCTGCCCTTACCAGAAAAGAAAGAAAGTCTGGACCACGTCCAACTTTACTCTTGTTAAAACTTAACATTAATTTGTGGTAAATAAATGCCCCTACCAGCTTGTATTTTTTATGAATTTTTGTTGTATTTTATTTTGTCTCTATACTAATTGTGATTTTTTAAACTTTTGCATCATGTATTTCCAATTTCCTATTCAGGTACTTTTGGGGGCTAGTCGTTTGGGGGGCTTTGCGGCTCTTTAGAGTGGCTTAGCCTCCCAGCCCGCCCCTACTTGCGCCTATGTCCATTACCAAACCACTGTTTGTAGCAGATGATTCAATTTTCAGATAAATATATCTCAACTTATTATATAAGTACATTTTACGACATAAATAACCACCGTAACAATTACAGAAAAACATTTGCTACCTTTTGTAAAGTATATGTAACAAAACAGTTGTAAACTCGTGAAATCAGTTAACTTGAAGCGCCATAAATTACCCAGCAGAGGGGCATTTATTTTCTACTTGTGGCATCTAAAAGCCTTAAGTACCAAATTAAGGCAATTTCGTTACTTATAATAAACCGGAAGTGTAGTATTCTGTTCCGAGCAGTTTATTGCGAAAAACCGACAGGTGGGACATCTTAAAGAAATTATAACACATAATAAACAGTCTTACAATGGTCTTCTGTTGGTTGTAAAATAAGAGATTTTCGAAAAACCAGGTGGTAGGCGTGATGTTTGATCTAGTGAATTTTCTAAGCTAATATAATTGGTTTGGACGAGAATAGTTTTGTGGCTTTGTGCTTATTGTAAGTACCTTTACGTGAGCATATATCATGATGAGTATTTTGAAATTTATTACTGTATGCTTTCATAATGCGTCTTATATTTTATTACTTTTTGTAAGTTTAAAGTTTCTTGTACAGACATTACTGAAGTGAAATCGTAAATCATGTTTTTATGGAGACATCGTTTTCGTCACAAAAAAAACAATAAATTTCTATTGTGCCAAAAAAAGTGGCGGCAATTGATTTTTTAAAAATCCCGCTGAAAAATTTGGTCACGTCCAATTTGATTTGCAAAGATCTTAGTTGAGTCTCTCAAAATTTTTTTCATATTTCCAGAACTACATTGAGTATGCTGGCTGAGCTTCGTCTGAACGCATAGACCATTCCAGAATGACGTAACTGACAGGTCAGCCATATTGCTGTGGGTCCTCATGTCACAATCTATTTAGTTTTTATTGTTTACTGATAAACTACGGGTGGCAGTTGGACTTTAATTAGTAGAAATTATCTAAAATACCTTTATTTTGTATGCTGTTAAGTGTGGAATGCGGGAAGCAGGAGATGATATTTCTGGCTGTTTCAACCAAGCAAGGTGACTATTTAATTGATCTCTTTGTGCATCTGAATCTGTTGCTTCTGAATCACATAGCTACTCTGTTGATTGTATTTTTCGTCGACATTTTAATTATTATTTAATTGAATTCAGAGACAGTTTGCTGACACTGCTTCATGTGTTATTTGTAAAGCTTTAATTTAATTACATAAAACAACTGGACATGCGCACTATTTTCAATAATTTGTCAAAATCCGATAGTAATCGGGTAACTGAATATAAATAAAAAAAAGCGTAAAGCAATTTGTTCACGTGACAAATTATGAAAACTTTTAAACATGTGACCTAGGCTCATGTAAACACTAACTTGACACAAATGGTGGTTGTTTGGCAAGTTCAGAACCAGTAGGCGCGAGATCTGTGGTCAGGACTCTGTATCTGTTAAGTAGGGAGGGTGAGTGTAGGCTCACAGCACTTAGGCCACATGTGACCCATTGTACATCGTCCCGAAGAGTTGTCCTCCTAGGTCATTGTCCTTTCCAGGAAAGTGGACAGGTCGCTAGGAGACATCTCCTTTATATCGGCAGGTGTACTCAAAGACTCACCGAACACACACTCTCTTATTGACGATAACTCCGGACACTTGCATAAGACGCCTGACAGTTTTATCTTCCTGTTCAAACATCCTGCATAGAGGTGTGTCCACTAGCCCCATAGTATGGAGGTGTTTCCTTAAATGACAGTGACCAGTCAGAAATCCTACTGTAGGTAGGTTTTTCCTGGTCATCGCCAAATATTTCTTCGGTGCTAGCCCAGCTTCCCAGGGTCAGGTCAGGACTTGACGCAAGCGTTGTTTCGAAGTCATAGAGGAAGTACCTACTTATAATTCTTAGTTCAACAGTCGGCCATCTATCTTCAGTTTTAATTTAAATCTCAATTTCTTAGCTTTTCTGCATAAATATCCGCTAATTTTCCCTCCCCCCCTTCTTCAATATAGTAACAAGTAGGATTGAACTTAATTTTTAATGGTAAATTTTTACAATGAAATTATTTACATCAGGAACTCAACTTTTTCACGCCAGCGACTCCGCTCTCTCCCCCCCCCCAAAAAAAGATTTTTTTCAAGTTCCTATCGGTGATAATTCCAATTATTCTTAGACATCTGATAGACAGACAAATCGTAGCTTCTTCGGTGATCATTAAACACGCAATCACCAATACAGAAATGAAACTTTGATAATTATGAGAACTTTAATAACTTCGTTAATTCGACTGCCACTTAATCTATTTATAGATCTTTAAATTAGGCGCCGAAGACTAAAAACACAAATCGTATTCGGAAAAAGGGGTGTGTTCTATACTATGTTTGTTGACGGAAGTGATATTTTTGTTGTTAACGGTGCGCACGCGATAGGGTTTCATTTGTATCGTCTTTAAAATCAGTTTATAATTAAAAATTATAATCTACTACATACACTGACACTGTAAACATTGTCCCATTTTTTAAAGCATATTCGAACAAAATTACCAATTACAAATTGGTCATTTGTGAAAAAATCCAGTAGTTATAGTTACCTACCCAGAATAATAAATTCATCCCAATGATTGATTGATTGATTCGACACCATCGGTCAGAGGCTTAGAGTCCTTGGCAATTCAACCTTTAGGCTTTTTTTTGCTCTTAGCTGTGACGTTTATATGAAGAGACCAGTAGCCCTTATCAGGCTTAACAGTCTTTCCACTAGGTCCTTCTTGGAGAAATCCTCCCTTAGATGTTCTAGTCCTAGGACGCTGTATCTCCAATTCTGTATCTCCAATGAGATAATGCTTGACAGTTGTTCGAAAACTCATTTTTCTCACCGAAAAATTTGTATTAGACAAAATTTATAACCTCTTGTAATGCATGACAAAAGTTATTCCTTGTTTACAAAATAAACGTCGGCGTCAACCAATTTGATCCGTCGTAAAAAAATCTCAAAAGTTGAGGATTTAATCCTTATATTGATGGCACTTATAAGACCTTATTCAGAAGGATTCGGGTGTCATATACCTTCTTTTTCCAGAATCGTGGGAGCATTGATAATATCAATATTTCTAAGGTTTTAAGGTTTATGCGAGCTTTCTTACTAGAAAATATCACTTCAAAATTTCAGTTTTTCATGTTAGGTTAAATCAATCGGTTCAGCTCCAACGTTGAGTTCTAGCTCAAGTTGTAACGCGGTAATTCCGCAACTAAAAGAGACGTTTAAATGTATAATAATTAAGTTATAGTTCTGTGTAAATATATAAATAGTGTTCGACTCCGAGTTGTATTCAATTCAACTCTCTAATAATTGGAAAAATAGTTCGCTAATTATCAGCTTACGTGAACTTGCGTAATTCAACAGTCAAAGATAATGTGAGAGGATGTTTCCTCCTCTTCCATGCACAACCAACAAATAGGTTCCTCCATCTATATATGCCGATTATATGCATGTGCTTCCTCAGTGTACTGTGATCAGTGAGTAAACCCGTCACTGTTCTTATCTGGCCCCTGCTGAGGTTCGGTAATTCATTAGTAAGCTTCTCCAACGGTTTTTAGACCAGGTTTTTGCTGTGTTCCTGTTTTTGCACGTGTATCCAGTACGACTGATGCTTAGTTTGAGTCAACTGAGATATATTACCACGTGCAACAGTTTTTGATATTCCAAATACTCGTTAAGAACCAGTGAAAGCAGTTTAAGACCCTAGCTTTGCTGGGAAGTCTGTCTTCTGCTTTCATTTCCTGGGATCCACTTAAAAGTTATTCTGTTGTGGTTAGCCAGGGTTAGTAGTTTTTGTAGGCAGTCACAGATCAGTCTAGATCTGATCTGAGGACATGCTAAGGATTTTAGTGCCCAGTGACTAAAACATGTAATAATTAATATTTCTGGAGACATGAAAGCTAATAAAACGATGGAATTTGAAAAGTCAATCACAATAAGCAGAAAACCTACAAATCTTTCACTACTTTCTGTTCTATAACACCCAACGTGTGGGAATATGAGGTGGATGCCGAAATAAATAGTTCAACTTGACCCTACCTGTTTCAAGTCTCACTATACAGTTTGGAGTATTTCTCGGTAGCAACAATACCCGTTTAAAGAAATTTAATTGAACTTTCTCAGGAAGATCTACCCCAGACCCCAACACAGCCAAAAATGACACTTAAAGCGAGTGATTCAAATAATTTAATTCTAGGTAACCATGTATTGACCTTGGCTTTACACATAATAGGTATAATTGCTCCAACAGCTTGATTACCTTTTTTATACCTTTTTTTCATTAAATATTGGAATAAATTAGAAACTTCCTTTAAAACATTAATAAAATTTCGCTCCATCAAAAAAATCAATTAATATCTGTATATGTGAAATTTTTTTTCGAATTCTGGAGATTATTTCGATTGGAAATCCTGTTTATTAGTTGGTAATTGTGTAATTGATAAAGTAGATATTATCGAATGTATCCAGTTATTAATTCTTGGTAAACCGCAGTAAATCGCCCATCTAATTCGTATAGTTTAATTATTTTGATCGAAATGGAGATTTGTAAGGATATCGACAATCGGGGCGGGATATAAAATATTCCTTTGGTAATTTAGCACAGATGAAACACATTCAAATTGTACACACACACATATCGTCCGAATTTTGACAGGGTGTTGTGATGGATGCCGTGCATAACATCGTGGATATTGACCAGTTCAACATTGAACTCATCAACGGTCAGCATACAAAAACTGCACATAAAATTACATGCAAGTCTAGTGCAGGCATCATTCAATTAGCCCTGGGTGTGGCCACAGCTTCGCTTTATAAAACATCGATCGAACGAGCGGTCATCGTTTCAAAAGTACGCTCTTTGATTCCCTCATTGCCGCTTTAATTTCAACACCGGCACATGCGCTCGTATCCACGGCTGTTTCCTCATCCTCGGCGGCCGCTAATTTGCAGCAGGCCATGGAAAAACGTGTGCATTAACGGCAACTCTATCCCACTCTTGATACTCCCGCTATCCCACTTCTGATCGCTAATAATTCAACCGGAAAAAAAGGATCGCGATCACCACCGCCGATATGATTTATATACATCGAGGTGTTTTTGAAGGGTGGTTTGTTTATTTTCCATTTGCTGCTTGCTTTCTGTTCTCTGTATGGGCCCAACATGGTCAACGGACAAATTTTAATAAAATTATTTCTACACATTGTCTATTGTGTACGCGGGAAAACAGGTTGCAATTTATCATCGTTCTGAGCATGGATCAACATTCAATTTTTCACGCTCTGACAGCGTTCGCCGATATTGACGATCTCAACTAGTTGTGATTAAAAATACAATTAAGGTATTAGCCACCTTGCTTTTCATCGCCAACAATAATCTACCTTCCAGCCTCATAAACACTCGCCGCACTACGTGTTTTCGTTCATAACAAACGCTTCATTTTTATTCTAATTTTAATTCCATGATTTTCAAAAGTAAATTCACAAAACATCCGGGGTAGCTCATTGTCGGGGCATCGATATAGCCCGAGAAGTGGATGTTTCTTCTTAGTGGACGGTCTACTTTTTGAAAAGTAGTTTTCAAATTTGTGAGGCGTTATAGTGGTATAATACTTTTTTCCG
>CAJUYG010005789.1:0-13226 GCA_910591675.1 Galerucella calmariensis
TACCCACCCCTTGTCTCATTTTTTCCCGAAGTGGCGGGTAAAAATAACTACCATTATGACTGTTACTGATGCTGAACCTGAATTAAATGTCATTTTAGACAAATCATCCCTTTGTATGATAAATGTTTTCAATAATGACCAAATTTCCGCCACTTTATTGGTACTAGTTACAAATTCATTTATCACCACCGATACATAATCACAGTTATGTTATGACTAGTATAGTAGCAGTAGTTTCTAGTTGTGTTTCTAATACTGTTCTCCGATTCTTAAGCAACTCCATTCACGGATCCTATTTTTAATGTTATGAAATAATCAAATTTTGAAATAGTACTTATCTGATAGTATTTATCTCAGCTTTCTATTCATATTTTTCTTCCTGAATCGCTCGCAACAACATTAACCATTAACTACACTAAAATAAATAAGAAGTCCTTCTAAACAAACTACTTTCTTTATCACAATCTCCTTCCTTACATAATATGCTAAGTACAGATCTGGCTGGACTGGACCGAAATTGGCGGGAATGAAAAGCCTTAATATCTTTCCGACTTGTAGATTAATTGGATACGTCTTATAGTAGAAGATCCGAACCTAGGTCGACCTTCACCTAGCCGATAATAGAATGAAACATATTTTATCATGAACTTAAAAATATATTAAAGATGGGTTGGCTAAAAAAATCCTGGACAGACTATTTTTGATTATTTTTTGAAAAATTATTTTGAATAAAATATTGCAATATCAAAATAATTGGAAAATTTTGCGAGGTAAGTATACTGTGTAATAATGTTAGAGCTACCGACGGGACTCTCAAGGTGGCGTCACCGGTACAAATAGGGGGCGCAACGGATCAGTTTTGCCGATCAAGACCGGAAAATGGACGTCAGGGACCGGAAAAAGCTTTTTTATTATACTTAACAGAAAATACTACATTTTCAACTGTTTATAAAATACAGTAAATATGACATTTTCGGAACAGCGCACGGAAATTTTTTCCCGATCCCTATTTCCGTGCGCTTAATAATAAACATAGATATCCATAATACTAGATATCCTATGGCAACCCGAAGAAAAAAAAGAAACGAGTAATGTGTCTATAGCAACGGTTTATTTATTAATGTAACAATCAATCAAGAGAACCAAAGCACACACGAACACTCCGCTTCAACATCTTTAGCAGAGTCTTTAGTTCAACAAAAAGAAATGCAAAAGGGATTGAGCTTCAACAATAATACGAATTGTACAATAAATATTACTATTAATAATAACGGCTCTGTCCAAAATTAATTTTCTTAGAATTACCTACTTGTATTTTTTTGTTAATTTGAGTTGTATGTACTTACATTTTTACTGTTTTAAAAATAAAAATAAATATTCCCGATTTTCTTAATAATTTTTTGCGATATTTTTTGTTTATGTTGATTTCAGGTACCTAAGTATAATAAAAAATATCGTTCATTACTCGTCCAGAAATGGATTTTCCGTTCTTGCATGACTTCCCGAGAATTTGTCACGCGCGCACGGAAAAATCCTCATTTCTGTACTGGTAATGAAATATACTATAGCGTTCATTCTTTTTTATTTTTCCAATCGCTCTTTTATAATACAATCTACATTGAATTCGTTACTATGGTAACAACGTCTCTATATATTGTCGATTGATGACAGATCGTTGATTTTTAATTTGTCTTAAATGCCCAATTATGTTTCAATTTCACCTGATTTAATGGTCGATATTCCTCTCATAACACGGCAAAATTTATGCTTCATACACGATGGTTATCCTGCTGATTTCAGTCGGGTAGTTAGTTGAAATCGTAAATAGTTGTGAAAAATAATGAAATCAAAATGATCCCAGAATTTTTTCAAGAACCAAACAATCCTTACAAAAACGATTGAATTTATGTTTCTCAACAAATAGTCGCAATGGTAGAATATAATATGTTATAAAATTTAATATTAATCTTTTTATTTCCATTAATTTCTTGGGGAATAAAATCACAATCTTTTCTAAAACTTTTACTTCGAAAAATTAAAATTGATCATTCTTCAGAACGGTGTATAATAGCGAATTCAAACAAGAGCACATTTTATTGGAAAATACCCTATAGTTTTTTTATTTAATGTAAAATTTGTACAATATATGATAGGTACAAAAAAAGTGTAACCAGATTTGCCGCAATAAAAAACACGCATAATGCAAGTTTGAAGTTTGTATGTAGTGGTTTTTTGAGATATGCTTGAAAGGGCACCAGCTCCCTTAGAAGAAACTAGATAAACGTAAATATGATTAGTTGGACATAAAATCATATATATTATCTGTGGTTTGACGGGAGGGTTTCTGAACTCCCTGTGCAGTGAGAAAATTTCGAATCAAATTATTATTATACACCAAACGATTCAATATATTGGTACTGTACAGTTAGTGTCAGAATTATTTTTCTCTGGAAACTGGAGACTAGAAACCTTTGATATTGATAATTGTAATCTGTATCTGTATAGTATGGAGGGTGAGTGTAGGCTCACAGCACTCAGGCCACATGTGACCCATTGTACATCCTCCCGAGGAGTTGTCCTCCTTCGGCCCCCATGCAATTGCTCCATGCGTTAACATGAGTCTTATTATTGCAGTGTAGATCCAGGTGACCACACGGGGTGACAGACCCCATGTGCGTCCCACTGTCCTCCGACACTGCTCATAAGCCACATATGCTCTTTTTGCTCTGCTGTGTAGATGAGAGTTCCATGTTAGTTTCTTGTAGAGGGTAATACCAAGGTATTTCACTCCTTCCGAAAAGTTTAGTTTGCTTTTGAAGATTTCGGGAGGTTTTAAACCCGATAAACTTCTTTTCCTGGTGAAAAGGACCATCTTAGTCTTTCTGGGATTGATCTACAGTGGGAGTTCCTTACACCATGTTTCAATTAATTCAAGCCCATCCTGCGCTCTATCGCAAAGTGTGTTCACAAATTTGCCAGTCTACAAGATAACTATGTCATCTGTAGAATCCATTGTTGTTGAGGTGATTAATCAGGGTGTCTAGGACAATGTTCCACAGAGATGGTGATAAGACTCCTTCTTGTGGACATCCCCTCATGACCAGTCCTCTTACTGTGATGTCTTCTACATTGATACTTATTGCTCCACTAGAGAGCATCTTGAGTATCCATTCTCCTACTACCAGGGGTACATCCCTGGAGTTGAGTTGCTGGGTAATTGTTGGAAAGGTTGTTTTATCAAATGCTACCTCGATATCCATGAATATACCCAGGGTATTGTTGTCCAATGATCTTTTGATTCTGTCAACCACTTGGTGAAGGGCCGAATTAGTGGACCTTCCCGGAGTATATGCACGCTGATTTGGATGAAGTGGGTTGTGAACTAGCACTTCATCACTTATATACCGCTCGAATAACCTCTCCATTGTTTTTAAAAAGAACGATGTGAGACCAATTGGTCGGAATGCTTTTGGTAAGGTGTAGTCCATCCTACCTGGTTTGGGTATAAATACCACTCGTACTTCTCTCCACTTACTAAAAATATACCTCAGAGCTAAAGAGGCTCTGAAAATTCCAACCAGGTGCGGCATAAGAATATCCATTCCCCATTGAAGTAGGGTTGGTCTTATTCCGTCAGGTCCTGGTGACTTGAAGGGTGAAAAGCTTGATATGGCCCACCTCATCTTGTCCTCATCAATTACTGCACTAGCAGATTGCCAGTCGTATTGTGAGGGTGTTGTTGGTACTCCCATCCAGTTTGACGTTCCAGGAAAGACAGAACCTGGGAAGTGAGTTTCCATAAGAATCCCAGCGCTCTTGGAGATTGGCGGCCTTGTCGCCATTTTCCCTTGTCTGGATGCCGATACTCTTATGGTGGTCGTTTGAGAGTGCCTTCTGTAGCCTAGAAGTTTGTGGGAAGTCTTCGACTGCCTCACAATAGGCTCTCCACGCTTCTCTTTGCTTTTGTCTGCAGACTTTTTTGAACTCTTTGAGGTTGGACTTATATATTCTCCAGTCCTCTTTGAGTTTTGTTCGTTTTGCCTTGTTAAAGGTCGTTCTCGCTGTCTTTCTGAGGTGTTCCAGTTTAGGGCACCACAGGGTATTGGTCGTGCCACCTGTCTGAACCAACCTCATCGGACAGGATTCCTTATAGGAAATGTCTATTTTGTTTTGGATAGATACTGTGTACCTTTCCAGTTCCTCATTATTGCTAGGAGTCGGGACCTCTGTTTCCCGCAGAGCACCTTTTAAGAGTCGATTGTAGAGAGCTACATCCGTCCTCTTCGGTTCACGGGCTCAGTGGTTCTGAGATCCTGGCTTACCGTATAGGTCGGCCAGCGGTGGTCTGACATAGAAATATGATCCGACACTTGCCAGTCCTGAATTTTGTTTGATATTTTTGCTGTCGCCAACGTAATATCTATCAATGTTTGGCTACTGGCATTGAATATGTCGGTTCCGTGCCTCTGTTTAAGATTGTCAGATCTTTCTTAATTATATATTCATGAAGAGACTTACCTCGGGCGTTGATATCCTTGCTGCCCCAAAGTGGTGTGAGTTTGAGTCGCAACCCAATATCAGCTCCACTCTCTGGTTGAGGCAGTGATCCACTAGTACCTCCATCTCTTTAGTCGGTGGTAGGGTGGCTGCATCTGAAGTTAAGTACACCGATTCGAGTACCAACGCCGTATATTTGCCTCTTCCATCTGGACATTCCACTTCAACCGCAGTAAGGTCTTGGGTGCAGAATTGTGCCATCGGAGAGGCTCTGTATTTCTTTGGGACGTAAACAGCTGTCCTAGGTTGCTGATTGCTTGGTAGGCTAAAAATTTGACTCGTTAGGCTACTGAAACCAGTAATTTTGGTCTTTATTATCCAGGGCTCCTGGATCAAAGATATTGCATCCTTCAATACATCAAGGTGGCGACATAGTGTTGCCGTTGCCGTTGCCGCCTTTTTGTGTTGGAGGTTGCATTGGAAAATATTTACTTTTTTTCCAACGTCCTTGCCCATGAGTAGGTTGCATGGAATTGGATTTGCTTTAGAGGTCCATCTGCGCCTCCGCTAGGAGAGAGACGACCTCGCTGTGTTCGGGTGCCTCCTCCGTCAGGTCATCGACTGCTTCGACGTCCTTTTCGGGACCCATGGTGGCCTTGGGGTCGATATCAACTTTAGGTGGCTCGACTACTGATCTTCAGAGGTACCCCCTGCTTCCTTTCTCGTTACCCTGATAGTCAATGAGGTGAACGCATAGCTCATCCTCATCGACTTCTTCTTGAGGATAGCCATATCCTTGTCTCCGATTCCGAAGACGAAGAGGTGTCATACTGGGTTCACCTTTACCTTATGGTGGAAAGTGCACCATCTTGCCACTGTCAGATCCGGGTTCTGCGCCCTAAGCCGATCAAGCACCCTCTCTTTTTCACCGGATGTCGTCTTGTGGACGTCCTCCGGGATCCAGAGCGAGGCCTTAGTCAGCCTAAGGAGCCCATCCACACTGACGACCGCCAGTGATGCCTCCTCCCACGGCTTGAGGTTTTTTGTGGCTTTTTTCAGCCACTCTTAATAATAATTGTAATATTGTAATTGTTAATTAAATCGAAAGTAAAATCTGAAATTTATTAAAAATGTTATTGGGATCAATAGAAAATGACCAAAATGCTGGTAATCGTGAAAACATTTAATTGGTATTTACCTTAAGATAACTGGATGCAGTAATACCTGTAAATGTAATAAAGATATCAGACCAGTTTTCGTGGGAATTCCGTCATACCAAATAAAACGTTTACAAATAGAATAGCATACGAGGGTAAGTGGTAAAGATGTAGGTCCTGTACTTTAGTTGAGAAAAACGCTGGCGGAATTTTCTTGAAATGTTTCATGAAATTTTAGGTATTATAGTAGAATCGCAATCAAGACGCAAACTGAAACTAACTGAGCCCGTAATTTCAGGTGTGGTGTACAAATTGGCTTTAATTGATGTAACCTCCATAGCTTATTTGAGGCAATAAGGTAGAAAATTGGAAGCGCGTAAGGAAGTAGTGAAGAATTTATTCGATCCTTCCAAGAAACATAGTGTGCTAAAGCCCAATTTAGCGTATATTTATGTAGGTATTGGCAAGGTTGAGGTATCAGAGTGCAAAATTGTCAAACCGCTGGTCCTAGTGGTATCGGTAACCGGTAAAGAAATTGTAAAAGACCTGGTCATAAAGCTGTTGGCTGTACTTCTAGAAGGGAAAATTCTGTTACAGATGTAAGAAAGTAGGATTTACTGTCCGAACGTGCCCCGATTGTTCCAAATCGTCGCCATCTTCTACGTCGAAAAACTTAGCATGTCTATGTGATCTAGTGTAACAATGTATCGGTTGATAGGTTTAATATTTTACTAGATTATGCACTTGAGCATGCCAAGGGTAATGAAAGGCCTCATTCAACAGTTGATATTTTAGGTAACTCTATTCTAAGACTTCTAGACTCCGGTGCATGCATAGGAAACATGGGGTATTCTGTAAATCGTGAGTTTCAGCGTTCTGATAAAACGACGTGGTGTCAAATATAAAATTTTAGGTTATGTGGAACTTCCAATAGCAGAAATGTGTCATTAATGGGGTCTGAACTCGGTTGTACGGATAAACCAGAACACGTTATTGCGAAGAATAGTGTACCGATTAAACAACGATATTATAGGGTTAATCCAGTAGTACAACAGCAGATCGACAAGAAGTTGCAGGGGATATTGAAATTAGATATTGTTAAGCCCTCAAGTAATCCTTGGAGTTCACCCATTTTGTTTGTAAAAAAATATGGAAATTTCAGATTGTATGTGGACTATAGAAAACTCAATTCTGTCACTGCTAGGAATAGGTATCCGCTTCCTCTTGTCGCAGACATTCTTGATAAGCTTAATGATGCGGAATACCTAACTAGTATTTGATGTAAAGTCAGCATACTGGCAGGTACCTTTGTCATAGCCTTCAAAACAGTTCACAGCTTTTACTGTTCTCAATAGAAGATTGTTTCAGTTTCGTAGGATGCCTTTCGGTCTCAATAATTCGCCAAACCGTTTGTAATCCAGACAGATGCATCAGGTTACGGTTTGAGTGCTATTCTCACGAAGAGGGTGATAAGATGATCGCCTAAATCAGTCGATCACTAACTCGACGGGAGCGCAATTTTACCACGATAAAACGTGAATGTCTAGCTGTCCTTTGGGCAATTGAGAAACTCAGACCTTACTTGGAAGGTGTACAATTTACGGTTGCAGAATCTAAATGATTCGACTGGTAGGTTAGCGAGATGGTCAGTAGGGATGCAAGAAAATATTCTTTCACTATTATACATATCGCGAAGGTAAGATACACGTGGTTCCCATTACTTTTCTTATGATCGTTGAAAATGTTGAAACAACAGCTCTCGGAGCATTTCTTAATATAGAAGAAGCGTTTGACCATGCCTCCTTTGATTCCATGATAGGTGCTGTTGCAAGGAGTGGAGCCGACGACACCACATATCGGTGGATGAAAAACATGGTTTAAACAGAATAGCCTTATTTGGAAACTCCATCGAGGTATCTATAATGAAGGGATGCCCACAGGGAGGACTCCTATCTCCTCTGCTGTGAGACCTCGTCATGGATGATCTTCTGAAAGAGTTGAACAGGAACGGGATATACACCCAGGGGAATGCAGATCATCTGACAATACTTGTACTTGGGAAATACCCTAATGTTATATCGGGGCTGATGCAACAATCTCTAGAAACGGTGGAGAGAATGCCTAAAAGTGAACACTGCTTTGCTCATTCCCTACACTAGAAGGAAGATTGAGAGACTAAAATTTCCGACTCTTGTTCTGCCTGTCAAGGCTGGAGCGAGAATGGCTGTATACAGACTGGTATAAAGGAACCAACACCCATAGTAATTCCAGAATTACAGATGTTATCACAAACTCGCTTCTTGGAATGAGAAGTGACAACATACCGTATCCAGCTGAACTAGGATGGGCTGGAAGCATGCAATCGGGAAACAGCGTTGGTGTGGTACACAGACGGATCTAAGACTGACATTGGATCAGGAGTCCATGATGCTGGACCCAGGTGTAATATCCACGCATCGTTGGAGAATTTTGCATCTGTATTGCATCTGGTCCTGAACCAGTTTTTGGGATATCACAAACTACTGCATGTGGTTTTACATATAGGTGGATCCAAACTAAACAGTGGCCTGTGCCAAAACAGAATCACAACAATAGTCAAAAACCCTCGAATGCGCTGAATAATAAAATATTAAATCTTAGCAGGGGCCAGATAAGGATAGTGAAAGTTTTACCTAACCGTTAATGTACCCTAAGGAAGCTCATACATTTAATGGATATATAGAGAGAGGAATCGATCACTCGGTTGTGCATGGAAGAGACGGAAACAGCCTCTCACATCATCTTCGATTGCGAAGCATTATCTTCCAGGACTAGAGCATCCAAGGGAGGATTTATTCAAGAAGGACACAGTTAAAAGTCTGCTGAGCCTGATAAGGGCTACTGGTTTGTCACAGCACATAGAGCTAGAAGCACAAAAAGCTTAATGGCTGAGGTACCGGGGACTGTAGACAAAAGATAATAACCGGAGTAGGAAATAAACGATTGCAATCTCCCGGGCAATCGAACAAGCGTAACTGAGCCACATCCAAGTTCAAGTATCCCTTCGGATTCAATGACAAACACGGAAAGCAGCAATGAGCCAATATGGTGACAAATTACATTACAATTGTTACAATGTGGCGACATTTTTTGTTGAACTGTTATCCCTGAATTTTCAAAATATTTGAATTTGTCCATTATTGACCTAGGTTAAAATTAAAAAATTATTAACCACTAATAGAGAAATTCAACTTCTCAGTTGGCTAGAAAAAGCAATAATTGTCAACTTCACAGCAAGTAGTGGAAAAAATTGTATATAATATGTTACCGTGAAAGACCGAATTCTGGTGAATGTCGAGATACACCGGTGAATGTCAACATTCTCAACGTTGCTTGACGTATGTCCGAAATATTGTTGAAATTTCATTATTTCTAACTTACACCGGCGATTGTCGACATTCAGGATGCACTCATGGTGTATGTTAAAAAGAATTTTTTTTTTTTAAATAAATACAAAAAAAGTCCATATGTCTTTATTTATTAAAATAATATGGGAAAAGGACTTTTTTGTACTCAAAACAAACAGTAGAACTTGAAAATATAATATAAAATATAAAAAATAAGAACAATATCGTATTTATTGCAACAATTGCAACAATTATGGAATAAGAGGTGTTGCATATGATTTTGTCAGGAGTTTCTTGAGTAACAGAATACAATATGTTCAGGTTGCTGATGTCATAAGTGAAGCTAAAACTGTTACTTTTGGTGTACCCCAAGGTACTGTACTAGGACCAGTTCTATTTACAGTGTACATTAACAGCTTACTACATCTAAATTCTAAAGGTAGAATCATAAGTTTTGCTGATGACGCCGCCATATTTTATACTGAGAAAACGTGGAGAGCACTCAAGAACACAGCTGAGAAAGAATTCCAAACTGTGACAAAATGGCTTGAATATAACAAACTTACACTAAATGTCGATAAAACAAAGTATATGCCATTTGCATCCTATACCACAGGACTTCCAAATTTTGGTTCACTCGAAATTCATAAGAATATGAAAATACCTGAAGCAGAAAGCATTAAGTACTTAGGTGTTATAATAGATCGTCATCTAAAATGGGATCTGCATATTAAAAGTATAGTTCTAAAATTATGGGGTCTCCTGTCTAAATTTAGATACTTGAGAGAATTCTTAGATATTCATAACTTAAAAACTATTTATTACTCATTAGCACATTCCCAAATCAACTACGGAATTCTTGCATGGGGAGGAGTCAATAACTGCCACCTACAAAAATTAAATGTTATTCAAAAATGGATAATGAGAATAATTTTTCGAAAAAATATCACTTTTCCTTGTCAAGATATTCATAATCTGAGTGGTTTCATGGATGCTAGACAAATTTATTGTATGAAAATGTTGTTGTACTTTCAGAAAAATGAAAATCAACTGATTTGTCCAGAACACCTTCATGAAACACGTTATAAGAAAAATGTATATATCCTACCTAGACGAGATAAAACTATAGGGCAGCGTTGAATTGACTACTTGGGTCCTAAACTTTATAATCAAGTTCCTATAGAGTTTAAAAACTTAAGAAATTTTAAACATTTTAAATTAAAAATTAAAAATTGGATATTAACTCTAAATGGAGATATGTTAAATAAAATGATCAATAACCAGTAATATTCACTTACCACACATAATGTACTTAAAACCTGATAATGTCCTAAAAATACGATGATGTCCTAAAAAACCCGATGATGTCCTAGAAAACCCGATGATGTCCTAACACCAAAATATGCTCTCAATTACCTAAATGTGTCATAAATTAATGTAGCCATTTATGAGCTTATCACGTACAAGCTGTAAGAAGCGTCCAGCTACTTACAGCTTCAGTGATTTTTAATTGTTTGTTTACATTTATTGAACTCTGTACTATTTTATATTTTTTATATTTAGTCAATAAACATTATTATTATTATATTATTATTATATTATTATTATATTATTATTATATTATTATTATATTATTATTATATTAACTTAAACTACCGTGGCACTTCGAATTGCACCAAAGTTCCTTGCTTTTACAGCTGCATTTAGTCGTGGAACACTTCCTTTTGCAGTTACAACGTGTATAACCTTGCCCTCCACTTTTTGAATTAGCAGAAGCTGCTTCTCTTAGCGACATTTCTTTTGTTGAAACTTCGTCCATGGAAAGTAACTTTTCTTTACAAATTACGAACTGAATACAGGTGAACAGCTGCTTCGAGGTACCATTTACTTACGTTATCACCAGTCCGAGTTCATCGGACCTCATTTGTGTTTGTCGACATATACCGGTAAAAGTCCGAATGTATAATAGAATTAAGAAATGTTCGGACTTTCACCAAGGCATTTGACATTTGTCGACATCCACCGGCGAATGTTGACATTCACTACTGTCGGTATTTCACGGTAACTATACCTGCGTTCGTTATTTGCATCGCAGAGGCGACGGGTTTTTGGTCACGTGATCACAGATTAATCTGAGCAAATTGCTATTAACGAATGGCCCGACCAATCATACATATAAACGAACTTCTAACCTCCCTTTTGCCTGTCTTTCATTTTAGAGACTACGACTTTTTTGTTTGATTTTGTCGTTTTAGATTTTATTTTTCATCATTTACAACCATGTTTAGCCCTTAGGCAATTTTGGTAGCTATTCATGGTCAACAAACAGTACGAGATTAATCTAATGACAGGAGTGACTACAACATAACCTCATAACATGACAGATAAACAGATTAATATTTCTCGTCGGTCAAAATATTCCGAGTAAACAGATTTACATCGGACTGATCTGAGCGGAATTACCGAACAGTTCAGATTTACCTCCCCTACCTCTAGATGTAATAAACGAACGATACAGACTAAAAAAATTAATCGGACGCAAATAACGAACGCAGCTATATACACCATGGTGATGAAGACATTTATAAGACTCGCACCTTATTTCGCTCGGGACAAAGACTCTCGCGAAATAATATTGGTGCTCGATTAATAATAATAGTCTTCTTGGTGTATAATATACTAATTATTTTCCACTACTAGCTGTGAAGTTGACAATGATTGCTTCTTCTAGCCAAATGAGAAGTTGTATTTCTCTATTAGTGGTTAATAATTTTTTTCTATTATCAACTTAGATCAATAATGGATAAATTTAAATATTTTGAGAATCCAGAAATAGTAGTTCAACAAAAACGTACAGCATAATTTTGTATACCCAGGAAATTGTTTTTACCATATTATATGCTGCTCGAAATTACCTATCAAGATGAAGTTATTTCAATAAAAAATGCCATTAGTTTAAAATTTGCGCTAAGCTAAAAATGACTGATGACATAAGGAGTACGTTCAAAATCTATAGAGCGAAAACACACAGTGTACTTATCAATCAGACGACGGGGTAAACGCTTCTCGTGGTGCGTTTGTGAACATTGTGGTGTTTAACTCTTACACTCAAGTTGTTATATTGTGAACGCAATACCGCTGTTATTTCTTTTTTCTTGAATTGCGCATGTGTTCATGTAAACCATAACCCACGTTTTGTAAAATTTTTGAATTTGGTCGTATAATTGGTTTCGTTAATTCATTGCACTTACTATTGGTGATTAAGAACTATGGTATTTCATTGCTGAGTGTATAAATTGCAATAGTAACATTGAAGAAGTTCATATTCACCGTTTTCACACTAAAGATCCTTTAGTACTGTAGTAATTTTTATTATCTTTAATTTCCTTTTCCTACACAAGTACATACAAACATAATACAAGTCGTAATCGGTTAAATAACCCTCATAAACTCACAGATAATACACATAAACTCGTACGCCAAAAAATAGCTTTAATGACTATCATTACATGATCGTTGCATAAAATACTATTATACATTTGACAACAGTAATAATAATGACAAAAAACATCAAATGCAAAATAACAAAATACAAAGGGGACCAGCACATATAACAGGGGTCAAGTTTTCGTTGAGCACCCTGTATATGCTCCTACTGAATAAATTAACGGACTGGGATTAAAAATAAATCTCATAACTATTTACATGTTATATTTTTAATGAATACCGCTAATCGAAAGAAAAAAATTCACATTTTTGTTTGATTTATTCGTACAATTATATAATAATTTTAGCGACAGATAGCAGCGATATATCAAAGCATTCACATAAATAAATCTTACTAATATCGAATGACCCGTAACAGTGGTAAAAAAATCGCTAGCATTTAACCGCATGTGGGCCACGGCTATTCGTCTCAATTATCATATGAATAGCCCATCAATTACGAAAAGAAAAAAAGATTGTTACGTTGTCGTCGCACCCGAAAGCAGTACCGTCAATACCGCAGATTGTTGCGCAATTATCTAGTTAAAATTCGCGTACATTCGTTCGCTTAAGCAGAGTCGGCCCAAGAGATCCAATAAGCTTCTAGTAGAACTTTCTAAATTTATTTTGAATGATTTTTTACATCTTTGCTATTTTTTTTCTCTTTAAATTTATTCGATTTAATAAAATATTGGCTCAT
>CAJUYG010005790.1:0-12947 GCA_910591675.1 Galerucella calmariensis
TTTACATTGATTCGCAATGGGTAGGAGTATGTTATTGAAGAAAATTCGAGGTAAAGGAGATGTTCTTCTTGAAAACTTGATTATTTTGGATTTGTTTTGGGATAAGGATAATCCAAGGTGAGTAGATCCATCTTGTAGAAGGTTTACTGCGGTTTGAAGGAGTTTGCAAGTTGCTGAGATCGATTTACAATGGCAATACACAATTAGGTCATCAGCATATTGTACGTGTTTTATGGGTGCAGGAAAATTGTCACAGAGTTTGTTTATTGTGAGGATGAATGGGGTAGAGCTTAGTACTGATCCTTGAGGGACTCCAGCATTTTTGGGTGAGGTGAGGAGAGTTTACCATTAGCAGAAACTCTGAATGTTCTAAAAGTTGGGAAATAATTGATGAACGATAGAATGTTACCATGGAGATTGTATTGGGAAAGTTTAATCAGAATTGCAGTTCTAGATATCGAGTCAAAGGCACCTTCGATGTCAAAGATGGCAGCAACGACGTCTTGTTGATTATTTATTGCTGTAGAAATGTGTGTTTGGAGAAGAACAAGGTTGTCGCGAGTGGATCGATGTCGCCGGAAGCCGGATTGGGCATTGGGAATAATTTTGTACTTTTCAAGAAACCAAAGGAGTCTTCTATTGATTATTTTCTCCAGGAGCTTGCAGGTTGTACAAGTAAGTGAGAACGGTCGGAAGGAATTAGGCGATAAGGTGAATTGATCTGCTTTCTTTATTGGAATGATTATAGATTTGCGCCATGCGTCAGGGAACAGATGAGTATTCCAGATAAGGTTGTAGATATCGAGAAGCTTAGAGAGAGATGGATTGGAAAGTTTTTTGAGAAAGATGTAAGGGATTCTCATCAGAGTCAGCAGCTGAATTTCTACAAGTAGACAATGCAGATTTCAGTTCGTTTAGGTTAAAAGGGGCGTTGATAGACGCAACATCACGAGGATTCAACTGAAGAAAGGAGGAAGGCTGAATATGTGAATTGGGGGAGATAGAGATGGGGATACGTTTATTAAATGTGTCTTCAAAGACTTCAGCGAGGGAGTCGGCAATTGCTTGGTTTTCGGAGATATCAGTATCATTAAGTATTAAGGAGGGAATTTTGGTGTTGGTTTTCTTGCCTTGAATTTGAGCAATTTTTTTCCAGACTTGACTGGGATTTGTATTATGATCCAAAGAGGAGGTATAATTTTGCTAAGAAGATTTTTTGCTTTGCTTGACTAAGTACTTTGCTTTAGCTTTTAGATTTTTGTGTAGGAGAAGGTTTTCTTGTGTTCTATATCGTCGAAACCTGTTAAGAGTGTGTTTGGACTCGCGGGTGGCATTTTCGCAAGCTGAATTCCACCAAGGCACAGCTTTAAGTGCCGAGGAAGTGACTGTTTTATCTATGTGAGTGTCGGCAACAGCAAGTATGCTATCAGTAAACATTTTAAGAGTGTCATTTATATTTGTAGAAATGGTTAATGAGGATAAATAAGTTTGAGAAAGAGAAGTAAACTCAGGCCAGTTTGCATTTTGTAAGTGCCAGAAGCTTCTAGAGATAGTTTCTTTAATATAATGATTGGATATAATAATGGGAAAGTGGTTGCTATCATGAAGATCATCGGAAACTTGCCAAGAAAGGGAGGGTGCAGTTATGGGGTCACATAAGCTGAGGTCAAGGGCAGAGAAGGAGCCGGAGGATATGTCAAAGTGAGTCTTGAGTCCTGTATTCAACAAGCAGGTTCCGGAGGAGTTTAATACGTTTTCTATAGCTTTGCCTCTAGAGCAATTACGGGTGGAGCCCCATAAGGTGTGGTGTGCATTAAAGTCACCAACAAGGATGAAAGGGTGGGGGAGCTGAAAAATTAGGTCGGTTAGGTCTTCCTCATTTAGAGAGATGTCAGGAGGAATGTAAATGCTACAAATGGTTAGCTTATTAGGGCACCAAGCGGTGACAGCAATTGCCTCCAAATTTGTGGTTAGAGTGAGATGAGATGAGTATATGTCGCTAGATACAAATATAGAAGAACCACCACTGGCTCTTACACAGTTGGTACGGATTTAATGATATCCTTCAAAGTTTTTTAGATTACGCTGATGATTGATTTTAAAATTGGTTTCCTGGAGACAGAGGAAGTCAGGAGTATGGAGAGAGATGATTATCTGAATTCTTTCAAGGCGAGGATAAAATCCATCGCAGTTCCATTGTATTAGAGAGAATAGTATTAATTAAAGGAAAGATAATGAGGTTATTCACTGAGATAGTACAGAGGAGTCGGAGAAGCTACTGTCATCAGAAAAAGGTTTCCCAGGATGAATGTTTTGCTCGATGTGAAGTTTAAGTTTGATTTTGTTGGTCAGACGAATAATGCGATTTTTCAAGGATCTTTCGTTGACATTAGAATACACTAAAGGATAAATCTTTCAGTAGGGCGGCAGTATCGGAGATAAATTTATAGGCTTCAGGTAGAGGGTCGCTGACTCGATAAGTTTTTTCGAGGAACGCAATAAGCTGGGTGCTACTAAGGGAAAAGGACTCTGGAGACTCGTTATGGAGATTATGTATGATAGAACGTGATTCGGGGCTTAGACTGCGACAATCATCGTCAGCAAGTTTAGATTTTTTTGTTCTTTTTTTGGCAGGTTTTTTCGGATAAGGTATTGTGAATTCTGGAGGAGGCATTGAATTGGTATTATCGAGAGGAGTGTTGGATGGTGATGAAGATTGTGGAGAATCAGGAATGCTGTTTCTTGAGCGGGGACGTTTTTCTCCAGGTATAGGAGAGGAGGGAGCGAGTGGTACTTCAGAAGTTGATTTAGGATTGTCTGAAGTGGTATCAGTAGTAGCAGGGTTAGCTGAAGAGGAAGGTTCATGAGTGACAGATGTGTTTAACAGGGGAGGAAGGTCGTGGGAAGAGTTGGGGCAAGATTCAGCTGTGTCCAGCCTGTTCACAAAGAAAGCATCCAATTTAATCTGTAGAAATAAATATTCTGTGTGATGTATTTTCATGCGTTACAAGAATCGACGTTTGAACTGAAAAATCATCACTGGTGGGCAGAACGTAGGTTACACGTCGGAGGCTGAGGACATGTGCGTATTCGTCATCAGGCGGGCCACATTTGACGTATGAAATAGGAGAAGTTAGTGTTAATCCAAGGTCAAGAACAGCTTTTTCGGGATGTCGGGGAGATGTGGGTGAGATGTCGGGGAGATGTGGGTGAGATGTGGGAGATGTCGGAAGATATCGGAAGTATTCGAGAATTGTTGTAAAGATGTGAAAGAGTTGGTGGACACAACTTAGCGTTAGGGATACCAGAACAGCAGGCTGCAAGGATGCGTAGTAACTACATGCTATTTTCCCCGCATGTTGAGGTGCGCCTCGAGGTGCGCATTCAGACGAGTCGATTAAGTCCACGTGCGCGCACGTATTGTTTACGCTTCGATCTGCTTTCTTCAATTGTTAGTGAAAGTATAAATGATTCAAGATTAATTAAAAATGGCAATAACTGTGGACGACTTTTTTGCAACGATTGAGAGCGAATTAGAGGTAGTAATTCCTCTACATACGAAAAAACAACTCACACTACACGGCTTCGCTAATAATTTCTCACTCGAAAATATCTCCGAGGCTGATGTCTTAGAAATTGAGCGATTTACTAAAAACGAACTGGACCTTGTTTTGTCAAAAGAAGAAATACCGGATTTTATCTAGGTATATTCAAGAATAATTTAAAGAATTTTCTTATTTTTTGGTGGTGAGAAAAAACTATTGTGGAAAATACAAGAACACGTTAAAGCCCGGAAAAAACACAAACCTACATTAAAGCAGAGTTCAAAGACCAGCCATATAAAAATTAGCGACTCTGCGAAAAATATTACCCCTGAAATGGCTCTTGAGAACTTGAACAATGAGAGGCGTTGTTTAAGCAAGTTGGTCAAGAAAAATCTTGAAGAATGTATCCCTCTTCTAGAGGAAAATAAGCAATCAGTTGTCCTCTCGAAAATTGACGAAATAAACTATAATTGTCAGATGGATGAAGACAGCAATGTTTATTGTAATACCGCCTGCCCATTGTGCGACGTAAAACTCAAGGTAAAAATTGGATTCACTCTATCACACTATAGTTTTTGATTAGTAGGTATAAATTCTGTTTTCGTGGCCATAAAATTGGAAGTAACATATTTTATTACAAGTCTCATACTTTTTTTTCAATTTCAATATGAATCAGTTCTGGAAAAGATATTTCTTTATCATATCACATTAGATTTTGTTTTTGATTGTTATTCCATAAAACATCGATTTTATTCGCCACTGGAATGAAATCGAATACAATGTACTGTATAAGAAAACAAATATGACTTGGAATCAGATACCAGATTTATCTCATATTATATTTTCATACGGGGCATTCCGAGTCAACCCGATCAACTCAAAACCCTCATATTTTTTTGTTTTGTCTCAAAATAATTTACGTAACAATAGCACCCGAAAATCAGTGTTGTAATAAAATACTGATAAAATAATAATAAATAATTAAGTAATCGAAATAACCGAGATCATAAAAACAAATATTTGTATAGAATATGATGCCAAAACAATTCGAAATCATAAATCAACAGTAAGAACGTAACAATGTGGATCACTCATTTCACTTCGATTTTATTTCTAATTAACGATTAAAAACTTCTATATGAACCGGATATACGTAAGTTATTGTTTCTGTTCTTTCAAGATACAAAAATATCGAAAAGGTGCTAACACGAGTACGCGATGGCTCATAGGAAACTTTAAGCAACATTTTCTTAACACGTTAAACGCCAACGCCTTCAATGAGAAATTGTCTCCTGTGCCAAGATGAAATTTCATACTATTATGTTTAAAAATTAGTAAATAAACCCCATAAACATTTTTGCAACCACGCAAAATTTTTTTTCAGCAATTTTACGGATTTTTTTCTTAGCGGTCCTTGGGGACCGCCGTGGCCCTGGTGGAATGTGCTGCCGCATACGCCACAGCGGTCCCTTGAGCGGGCCGACAGGTTAGCACATGTTTGTTTACAGAGACGTTTTATTACGGACTGTGTATCTTATCTCTGACGGTAAGTGCAATTCGGTCTGTTGCAGAGGAAACATTGTTTTGTTTTGAGTAGGTAATAATAACGAAATATGAGTAAGATGAATCGGCGCACCAGAATTATATTAGAAAATGCAATGAAAAATAGATATAGTGACAGTAAGTTATATATACCTTTTTTGAGATAGATTTATACATAAAAAAAATTATAGATTCCAGTTCATCCTCCGAGGCCCCAGAGGACCCTTATCATAATTCGTCAGACTCCATGGAGGATCCAACCTATGTACTGAGCGAAAATGAAAATGAGGCTTCTATTTCCGGAACCAATAGTTCTATAGATAGATCTATAGAACAAATACAAGCTTCACCTCTTATACAAGAAAATCTTTTGTCGTCCAGAGAAAATATTTCGGGCATTAGCCAAGAAATTCCGCTCGATACAAATGCAGAAAATGTCACAGTAGGTGCTGAACAGAACATTCAAGAATGGCATGATCCAGTTGGAAACCATCACAAATTTACATTTGATCCTAATAATACTGGCATTAACCCCAATATTGCAGCTGCTTTAGTTCATGAATCACCTAGTGCCTTTTTTTCACTTTTCTTAGATGATGAAGTTCTGCAAATTATGACTGATCAAACAAATAATTTTGCTACTCAAAAACTAATGAGTAGTACTGATGTTTCTGAATCTAGTCGCCTACATGCTTGGACACCTACTACCAAAGAAGAAATGAAGAAATTTATAGGTATTCTAGGTTATATGGGATTGGTAAAATTACCAAGTATGGAAAGGTATTGGAGCAAAAGCAAACAAATTTACCAAAATAGTGTTGTTGGTCAGATTACGAGCAGAAATCGTTTTGAAATTTTACTAAATCACTGGCATTTTAGTGATAATGAGTTATGTCCCGAGGGTGATCGTGGGTATAAAATTGTACCGCTTATGAATGTATTTATTAAAAAATTTCAAGAAAGCTTTACGCCATCTGAAGAATTTTGCATAGACGAAAGTTTAGTGCCCTTTCGTGGAAGACTAATAATGAAACAGTATATTCCACTAAAAACTCATAAATACGGCGTCAAAGTGTTCAAACTTTGTTCCAGTAATGGATTTACATGGAATATGAAGTTATATTGTGGAAAACACAGTGATGGTGGTGCGTCTGTTCCCACCAATATTGTGATGGAGCTATCACGCGACCTTTTGAACAATGGGCGCACAGTCGTAACCGACAACTATTACACAAGCTTGGAATTAGCTAACAAGCTATTAGACAACAAAACACATCTCTTGGGAACTCTAAGGGCTAATCGTAGAGGAAATCTCAAGGAAGTAAGTACAAAAAAACTTAAAACGGGGGAAATAGCAGCAAAAGAAAATAATCGAGGCATATGTGTTTTAAAATGGAAAGACAGAAGGGACGTTCTTATGCTCTCTACTAAACATACTCATGAAACTGCCGTAGTACAAAGACGAACTGGAAATGTTGAGAAACCTCAAGCTGTGCTAGATTATAATAAAGCCAAAAGTTCAATCGATCTCTCAGATCAAATGTCAAGTTATAACAGTTGTTTGAGAAAGACACTAAAATGGTATAGGAAAATTGCGATTGAACTCGTTTTTGGCACTGCAATGGTAAATGCTCATTACCTTTATAAAACTATTCATGGCTCTTCGATGTCCATAACAGATTTCAAAGAATATGTGGTAGAAGGTCTCATGTTTCCTGAAAACGATAAGTCCAATGTACCTTCTACTTCAAAAAACTCAAGAAAAGGGATTGTCCATCTTCTTCAAAAAAAGGAGGGAAACTCGCATAAAGTAAGGCGTTACTGTACAGGGTGTTACAGGAAAAAAATGGAGGGTCTAATAACAAAAAACAAAGTGCCGAAAGTAACTACCTATTGCACTGGTTGCGAAGAGAATCCCCATTTCTGTTTTACCTGTTTCGCGGCTATTCATAAGTAGATTTTAAGTTCAAAATTAACATTTTTAATATTTGTATGTATCGTTTTATTGAAAAAATAAATAAATTTTTTCTTAGTTAATTTCTGAGTTCGTTTTTTCCCAAATCAAAAAATTGGCTTATGCATATGTACCATACCAGCCATAGCGGGCCCTCTAGCACATTAAAGTAGGCAGCATTGTGGCCCGCTGGCGTACACAAATATTTTATCCGTTTTAGAACACGGCGGTCCGCCTGGACCGTCATGGCGTGTCAGACATTTTCCTTGGCGGTCCCTACGGACCGCTGTGGCGTTTAACGTGTTTCTTAAGCACGGAAAAGATAAAAATACAGAAGAAAAGAAGGGGTCAAAAAACAACTCAAGATCAGCCAAAAACTCGGCTGCATCGGCTAACACAATATATAATTACATGGCGTCCACGCCATCGCAATCCCACATTTCACTTCCACCTGCAGTTATACCCAATGATTCACTCCCCTCAACAAGCAATAAATCATGTCAACCTTCACCTGTTAAAATTGCCGAAAAAAGAAACAGTTCGACCCACGAGGAAAGCAAAATTGCGCCTGCTAAAAGGTCTCATATTGCGATACGTGAAATTAGCGAGCTATCTCCCGAAATTGACAATCTCTCGGACGATCCGGATTTTCCTAAAGGCAGGGTAAATGATAGTTTTAAAACAATTTGCCCTGCCACTTGCGAAACATCCTCGGATCATTCAACGGAGCATATTACCGGCGAAGATTCTTCTAAGTCTAAATGGGCACAATAAAAATATTCAAGACGGAAAAAAGAGAGTAGGAAACGCGAGAAACAATTAGTAAATCAACCTTTGATCACTAATTATTTGGTGCAAGTTACTCAAATTTCAAAATTGATTCAGGAAAATACAAAACTTAAAAAACGATTATTAGAAGAACTACCGGTAATGTTACCAGAAAACAAAAATTTTGATAGATCACGTGGTGCGAATGAAAATATTCAGTCCCTGTTGACGTTATTTGCCAAGTCTGCAGCATTGAATGAAAATAAAATTAAAAACAATAATTTCGAGCCTGATCTAATACAATTTTGCTCTTACTTATATATAATCGGCGGGAAATTAATTTACGAAACACTACACGCAAATTTGCAAAAGGTAATTCCGTCCGTCAGTACCATACAAAGACACATTATTAATTCAAATTCTATTAGAGAAGGATCTTTGAGATTTGCCGAGTTAAATGATTTCCTGATGAAGCGAAACCTACCCAAAGTCGTATGGGTCAGTGAAGACGCCACCGGTATCACCGGTCGGATACAATACTGTGCTCAAACTGATTCGATTGTCGGTTTCGTGAGTCCATTTAATAATGACGGTTTGCCAAAATCTGATAATTTCCCCGCCGATTCTGTTCAGAATATTCAAAAATATTTTCGTGAAAGTGAACGGGCTAAGTACGCATACGTCGTAATGGCACAATCCCCGATCGATAAAAGTCCCTCGTTTTGCATTTATGTATTTGGGACAGATAATCGTTTTTCACATCAAGATGTCGCCCGCAGGTGGATCACGATGAAAAAAGAGGCTGAACATTTTGGTATACAAATTTTAGGTTTTTCTTCTGATGGCGATACACGACTAATGAAAACGATGCGAAATTTCTCTAAATTTCAGTGCCTGAACGAAAACCAAGAATGGAAGTGGTTTCAGATGGATTTAGATGACGGTGATGTATGCGTTCAAGACGCGGTACATGTCGGAACAAAAATGAGAACGAGGTTCTTGAATGAGTCGATAGATTTGCAATTAGGAGACTTTAAAGCAACCGCGGATCACTTGAAAGATTTAATTGATAGATCTTCTAAAGATAAACACCTCTTAACTCCATCTGACCTTAAACCGGATGACAAAATGAATTTTAGAGCCGCAGAGAAAATTACGTCGCCCTAAGTTGAAAAAGCTTCAAGAGACGTCATTGATCATCCTGACGGAACGATTGCATTTTTAAAATTGTCACGATTGATATTGCAAGCCTACCTAAACAAGAACGAGACACCATATACGCGTATTTATAATATGTGGTATAGTGTCTTCTTCCTACGGATTTGGCGCGACTGGCTACATGAAACTGAGAATCTTTCTGTGGTTGAAAACTTTTTCCATTGCCGTAGAAAAGTATTATGCGGTGTTCTATGATAAAGGATGGTATATTGGGCGTGTAATTGAAGAATTGAACGACGAGAATTCAAGATCATATAAAATGAAATTTTTACGTGAATCTCTCAGCCAATTTCAATGGCCTAAACCAGACGATGTTCAGACGGTTGAAGATTGTTTTATTTTTTTCGGACCCATAAATATGATTGGCAGTTTACCAATGACAATATCCCGTACACAGAGATCTATGATAATTAAACAGTATAAAAAAATCTCGAAAGAAATGAAACGTGACAAGAGGGATGCGTAGGTGAGAAAGAAAAAGTCGGAATAAGTCATACTTGGAGAAAGAAAGACGAAAAACAACATTCGGTAGGGCGACTTATGTTCTGGATTATATTTTAATTTTTGTTAACGTTGACGTTCATATAGTTTCTAACTTTGTTCTCGCTTTAAATATTTTTGTTTCGTACCGATTGTATTAATGCACATGTGTAGTATGTAATATATATGTAGGTATGGGTATATTTCTGTACCTTAGAACAAATCAACCAATGTCAGAAAATGGCGAAAACGCCCTTAATAGCTTAAGTCAATGCATATGATCTACTAGTCAACATACAAAAACAACCAATGTCTTATGATAATTCTTCACGTGTGACGTAATGTTGCCTTGACATTGGTATAGCCACGTAAACACTTTTGTAATTGTGCAAAAATAACCAATCTATACTTTGGTTAAACATTATATTATTTTCTTATGCAATAACAACCAATGCTTACATAAGTTGTAGCGTGCTCTTGACATTGGTTGTAATAAATTGGAGAACACGCGCGAAGTTCGTACTATGCCATTATGTGAGGTTATGTTGCTGCCTGTAATTGTGATGTTTAGTGGTTTGTAGTAAAATTCTTCAAAATATCAGTAAAAACCTGAAAATTATGTATCCACGAGGTAAAAAACTGGTAGCATTATGCTTAGGTAAGTAAATTATTTTTGTATTTGTAAATAAAATAGTAATAGGTACCTAGGTGCAGATTATACTAACATAACAAAAACGTAAGAAACGTAATGTGAATTAGGACTGTTCTTGACGTCGACTTTACTTTGAATATTAGGCCAGTCCTTCATCCATCAATTTATTTATCATCTTTCACGAACTGCAAAACAAAATTAGTAAACATACAAAATATACCGATTTATTTCACTGGTCTATAGGGTTTTATTCTAGGGACGGGATTATAAATTATGTTTTATTAATTGTTGCTCGTCTGATGACACTTATAATTATACATTGTTCATCTATATTTCGTATATTTTATGATAAGTTATTTTCTTGTAGGTGCTGCAATCGAAAATGAAAAATCAACGGTTATATCAACGAAGCAATCAGGAGGCGAATGTTCATATACCCTTCATGATAAAAGTATTCCTGGTACCGGCGAAGCATATCCATCTACGAGTTCCGATTTAAATCAGTCGTACGTGCAGAATGATGACGTATCGGACTTTTCACAGTCTAGCTCGGATGACTACATACCGATGACTGACTCTTCTTCTTCGGAAGATGAATCATTACATTTTGAACGTAAAAATCGTTCTAGTTACAATCAAGAGCTTGATGAGCCGCCAGAGAGAGAATTACCTATTGAAGGCGCAGTCTCAGTTGAAAGAAAACGCGGAGGACGATTGAAGAAAGAAAAAAAGGCAAGAAAACGTACGAGAGAGCCAGAAAAGTGGAAAAAAATGTAAGAAAAAATGCCAAGGATGCTGGTAAGGAATACATATCAGCTAAAGGAATTGTTAAGCCATCTAAATTCATGAAGCCACCCTGTAAATGCAGAAAACGGTGTTCGGAAAAGTTCGATGAAGATATACGTAATTGTTTATTTGAACAATTTTATAAACTACCCATAGATGGCCAGAATCAATACCTTTCCGACCTAGTGGAGGAACACACAAAATCAACTACACGATTACGGACGGATAAAGAACAAAGTCGAAAGAATTATTCTCGCAAATATTTTTTGATCAAAAACAATCAAAGGACCGAGGTATGTCAAACTATGTTCTTGAACACACTGTCTGTTACTTTGATGAAAGTAAGGTATATAATTGAAAAGCGAAGACACACAGGAAACAATATGTGCCCAGCTGATGGTCGAGGAAAACATGGCAACCAAATAAAAGTTTCTAATACACAAAAACAAAGTGTAATTGATCATGTGAACCTTTTCCCGGCCTATAATAGTCACTACTCACGCAATAGAACTGAGAAGAAGTATTTGGGTTCAAACCTATCCATTGCAAAAATGTTTAGTCTTTATAAAGACCATTGTAGTGAAAATAATATGATTATTCCCGTAAGTGAAGGAACATACAGACGAATATTTGTAGAAGAATTTAATTGTTCTTTCCGCACACCCAAAAATGATACATGCGCTAAGTGTGATAAATACATGTTAGTAATTCAAACAAGTTCTAATGCGAATGAAAAGGCAAACACCAAAGACCTTTATAATAAACACTTAACGCTAGCTGAGTCTTCATACGGAACGAAATCTGCAGACAAATCTAAAAGTTTGATCAACAGTAAGTATGCATTTTTTTCGTATGATTTAGAGAAATGTTTACAAACACCACTACTGAACAACAATGTTTCATTTTATAAGCGATCGTTATGGACCTTCAAAACCAATGTAGACATGGAGACGGTCTATTGGACAAAAATAAAATGGTTACAAGTTAGAAAAGACAACTACTATGAAGTTTTCTATAAATATTCTTTCGATGAAGGGGAACCGTTTAGAGTTCTTAACTTAGCACGTGTTGTTGGTCGACGCCGGAACACGGATTCTACTACCTTGCAGGAGTTAACTCCATTGTACTCTGGTGCCTTGCCTCTTCCTTCTAAGAAAGTGGCGGATCTTCAATCACTTCTTCCATATATTCACCAGTCAAGCCGACATTTTTACGAGCAACTAGGAGCTCATGCTCAAATAGAAGACGAATCAGTTTCAGATGGGGAAGAAGACGAAGAAGGACAGCAGGTGTAGGAACGCGAAAACTCTTGAATGCTTATATTATAGATTATAATGTTTTCGAAAGGTTTATTTAGTTATTAATATTGGATTGATTTGTTTTGTTTAATTGGTTTTTTTATTCAAATATCGGTTTCAACTGAAAAATATGATTGTAGTTTATGAAGTAAAAGGATATGTTTAAACCATTGTACTGTATCTGCATTTTTATAGAATTTAAATTGTTTTTTCAAGTGTTGATGGTCTTAATAATTACAATTCATGTATATTTAAAGTGTCAATATAACCAATGTCATTACTTTTTCATTTTTTTTTCTTACTAATGGATCAACCAATGTCACATATTTTTCAAAAACAAAAAAAAATAACCCAATAGTATTACTATAGTTGATGTGTCTTATATTTTACTTGAAAGTACAGTTAAAGTTTTCAAGAAAATTGAAACGTTTATTCACAATTGAATATCATATTTTGTTTCATTTTTTAATGATCAATTTCTCCAAATATACTTTTTTGACATTGGTTGTTCTTGTTCTAAGGTACAGATTTTCTTACCCATTTTTGCTGAGCAATCAAAGGGAAGCAAATAATTGAACTTTCAGTTTAATATTTTATGCCCACTGTGTATACCTCGGTGTATACTGTATAATACCACAATAAAGTCATGTTTGATCCTGTCGCTAACTTTTTATACGTCAATTTTTTCATTAACCTTATCTATC
>CAJUYG010005790.1:13047-25353 GCA_910591675.1 Galerucella calmariensis
GGAGATGTGAGGAAATGTGGGGATATGTGGGGAGATGTGAGGAAATGTGGGGAGATGTGTGGAAATGTCGGGAGATGTGAGGAAATGTTGGGAGGTTTTGAAGAAAAGGAGATGTGGTGTACGTATTTTTGTCAGGTGATTTCCCCCTCGTTTGATGTAATCGAATAGTACAGTGTTGGGGATAGAAGGCGTAATGATGACTTGATCACGAGATGGTACTTGGGGAGGAGGAGGTCTTGCTGAAGTAGCCGCAGCATAAGATATCGGTGATCTTGGGCAGTTAGAGTTTATCGTGGTAGATTGATTATTAAGGGTTTGGGAAGTGGTGGTATTTGATAGCAGTGGTTGTGAGGGATTAGACATATTGATGTGATCCTGGATACCAAAATCACAAACAATAGGTATAATTTGAATAGATATAAATCTCAGCCCAGAAGACAGTCTAGGAAACTGTGTCCAGGAAACTATGTCCAGGAAACTGTGTCAACAGACGATGAGAGAAGCCCTGCCGGTACCTTTCTCATTCTTATTCAAGGACAGTTCAAAATTTTAAATTTCGCGGTAAAATACCTCTTGAATATTGATTTTTGGTCTACTAGTTTATTCCACCACAAATCATAAAAGTGAAATAATTTATTAAATATTTGAATGAAATATTTTTAGGTAGTACATATAGACTATTCCACCAAAAATCAAAATTCTGAAGTGATAATTGCACATTTTCAATATCTGAAATGTTAACTAACAAAGTTAACGTTTTAAGTACATACCATCTAAGAGTCACAAATATGGGGTAAAACTTTTTAAGTTATGCAGTCCAAACGGCTACACATGGAAATGCCAAATTTATACTGGTCGTACTGAAGAACAGGGCCCTGCTGGACTTGGAAAAGGAAACACCAAAATTGAAGCCTGAAGCTATTATTGCTTATAATAATGGAAAGTGTGGCATTGACAAGTCTGACCAAATGGCGTCATACAGTAGTTGTAATCGTCGAGGCGTCAAGTGGTACCGAAAGGTTTTCTTTGAGTTGGTGACAGGCATGTCCATGGTTAATGCATTCAACATATACAAAGAAATTTCTAATTCCAAAATAAACATAAATACATTCAGAAAAGATGTAGCCAGAAGCTCTATTCGTGATACAATTTACAACATGTACCAGAGAAGTAAGTATAATTACGACAATTGTATGTTTAACATATTTTTATTTCTGTATGGTTTTAAAACAGCACATAACGATTCAATCATTGTGGTCTCAACTAAAAGAAGAACAATTATTTATTGATAGTACCACTTTTTTAAATAGATTGCTCAAAGAACTTGGGTTCAAGTGGATGAAGGATAATCCACGACGAGGACTTATGGAATTACCCAATGTTGTTTTGAAAAGAGTAGAATTCTTAAGATATTATAAAGAAGCAAAGGACGAAGGTATATACCAATTTGTGTTCATCGATGGAACCTGGATATTTCAAAATGGCATCATAGGTCATTCATGGCAAAATGAAAATATCAAGAGTGTTAAAACCACTAAAACGGATGGCAAAAGGTTTGTTGTATTGCAAAACATAAGTGGTTACTTAAACATTATTTAAATAATATTATTACAGATATATTTTACTCCATGCTGGAAATGAAAACGGATTTATTGAAGGTGCTGAAGCAATATTTTGTTCAAAAACCCAACTTAGTGATTATCATGGGAAAATGAACCAGGCAAATTTCTTGAAATGGTTTGAATATCAGTTGCTGCAAAAATTTAGAGAATCCTTCTTTAATTATACTTGATAATGCACCTTATCACAGCATGTTATTGCATAAAACTCCAATTACAGGATGGTCAAAATGTGCTATTCATAAATGGTTTACAGAAAAAAACATTACCTATTCTCACATGATGTTCAAAACAGAACTGTTGTAAATCGTTTCTCAGTATATACAGATATATTCTTACTTATTGCCATTTATTTTGAACATTTTTTTTTTAGAAATAAGCCACCAATCAAGTATATAGTGAACGATATGGCAGAACAGTATGGTGACAAAGTTTTATGTCTTCCTCCTTACCATTGCATATTCAACTCTATCGAATTAATTTGTGGCATAGAAAAAAATTACTACAATAGGCATACTGGTAGGGATGCTGACAGTGCGAATAACTGCCTGAACATGTGGCACGGGGCACTGCACATGATAACTTCTGATATGTGGAGAAATTCTATACAACATACTGAAAGAGAGATATTTATATGGTATAAGAGGGAAAGAATATTTGATCGTCCAGAAATTGGTCCGATAGTTATAAATTTTAATAGTGAAGAGAGTGACACTGATGTTGAATCAGATGAAGAAAATGAACAAGAATTTGAATGTGCCTAGTTTCATTTCACAATATGTCGATTTGTTCAATGTTAGTTTTTGTATTTGAAAATACGTTCATTATTAAACATACCTTATTTTATTGCTTGTATTTTTATTATATTTATTTATTAAAAGATTTGGTAACTCAGTAATAACCTTACCGCTTTTATTCTAGAATTATTTACTTTGTGAAATCTATTCATAAATTTAATAACAAAAAACGTAAATGAAAAAACTCCACACTATATTAAACGAAAACTATCAAACTAACGATAATTTTGTAGTTTTCATTTATAATATTGTGAAATTTTCTACATTTACGTTTTTTGTTGACTTCAGTTATTTTCTTAGAATTTCCATATTTCGTGAACAATCTGACAACGCTGCAAATGTTCACAATGATGACGTAAACGCAACTTTATTTGGTTTCTACTATAGATGTCCTTTCCAATGATATGTCACTTCTCATGAATTATGCTGCACCCTGTATATCGATGGCTTAGGCGCAATAGGTCGTATCCCACACAAAATATGTTTTTTCGTTTTTGGCGCCATTTGATTTTTACAATCAATATTTTGTCCCTACAATACGTCGCAAGCCTCATCACCCTCAAAAAACCTCTCTGTTTCATTATTTCAAAAGGTCGTATCCACAGCGGTGGTTAAAGAAAAGCGCAATAGGTCGGATGCCACAAAAAATAATGTCAGTGTAATAGGTCGTAACCCTATTAAATCAATCACAGGTGTCAGTGATCTATCAAAAACGCTGCAAAGGTGGAATTATTCAAATATTTTGAACTGTTTTTTGTGTTATAGTTAAAAGTTAAGTGTATGATTTTACCATAGAGATGAAAAATATCATAAGCTAACTTTATCAATCGATTTTATTCATTTATTGTTTGGGAGAAAATGCGAGTTCATAACCTAACCTCACTTTCGATTTGTTGGTTACGACGTATTGCACTTCCAGGAAATACGTCGTATCCCACATTTTTACAAATAACTTGAAGCTGTGGGATTATGTAGTGGAGCCAATTTACGAGTTTAAATGTAATTTTTTGTGTAAAAAAAGTGTGTGCTTGTTTAGTGCTGCATAAATATTTCATTATTCATTTTGTTCACTTGTTCATTTTATTCTTCATAGGATGTCCACTCGAAGTGCTCGTATTTTAAAAGCTGCTCTAGCGACCACCACTAAGAGCCCATCTAAATCTGCTACCGATGATGTTCTTGTGTCAGAGCTTCATCCGCACACTTCATACGAATTTGTGATTTCTAATGAAGGAATGGTACAACATAAAAGCCTTACACAACATAAAAGCCTTACACGACAGAAGCCAGTATCATTAAATTATTTCGAAGAATTCTGTCACAATCAAGATTTGGTTTCTGATAATTACATCTTTTCTAGTGAAAATATTTCACTGATTCATCCAGCAAAACTCACTGAATATATAGAACAAATTTCTCCAAGCGACGAATTGGTAAATTTGGGACGAGTATTGCCTAATCACTTCGTCAACAAAATAACAGATGAAATTCCTCCAAATATTGAAATATTTGATGGTTTAGAGCCGGAAACATCTACTCACTTCGTTGATGAACCAACCGAATAAATTCCTACAAATATTGAATCATTTGATGGTTTAAATCCGGAAACGTCTACTCACTACGTCGACGAACCAGCTGAAGAAACTCCAAATCATGATTTGATGAAAAGTTTAGAGCCAGACAACGTAGACAATGCCCAAGAAACCGTGCTTGGTAATAAAGCTAAAGGAAAAAGAAAGAAGTTCGCAGATCAAAATGAATGGGATAGAAATAAAAATAAAAAACTTAGAATGATTGGAGCCCAGTACATAGGCTACACTAGAAGCAAGACAGGAGATATAAAACACAATATCCAAACACCTGCCCGCAAGCTGGGTGTAGGTATGTGTAGCAGTAAAAAATATAAATGTAAACAGTTTTCGGAAATTGAAAGACAGGAAATATTCAACAGATTTTGGACTTTGACATGGAAACAAAAGAAAATGTATGTAAGAAATGTGGCTCAGTATATCGAGAAGAAAAGATCCTATACTCAGAGTGCGTCGGTGGGGGGAGTAAATGGCCCCAAAAGACCAGAAAAATAGGTTTTCAGTCAATATCTCCTAAAATATGGCAGTTAGAGATTTTTGGTTTAGATAAAAATTAAAGTTAATTTTATACAAAAATGGTCCTCATGATTTTTCTCGAAAATTTGACAGGTTTCGAGAAAAACGGCACCAAGCGCACTTCGAATAATGAGCTTCTGTGCTGTATGCCGGAGAGCACAGTCCGTGTATTTACACATCATCGGGGAGACAAATTATTCAATAACTTTGTGAAAAATGCATATTTTCTCATGATTCAAAATTCATGTGAAAGAGGAATTCTGCTGCTATCATACCCTGTGAATTGAGTCACGCTTGACTCTTTTGGCCATATCGGAACACAGGTCAAACTTTCTGCTCCCGGGCAATTTTGACCTCGCCAGGAATTTGTTCCTATTTTTTTTGTATTGCACTAATTTACTCAAAATTTTCTTGATTATGGGTCCTCATAAGGTCCTTTGTCATCCTTGAAATTTGTATACCCTAATTTTTTTAATTTTGATTTAATCGTTGTTCATTGAATCCCAAATTTTTGCTGTTTTTGGATCGCGGGGAAATTTTGTGAACAACCATCAATTAAAAATTTATACATGATCCGATTGGTCTCTATGATACATCATTTGAAAGCTAAGAATGTCTACCTTCCGAATGTGCAATTACTATTTTTGACTGTAAAATGAGGTGGCGCCATCTACAATTGGTTTCCACAATCCAAAACATTGAAAATAATGGATTTTCAACACCCCCCAGCTCAAATTTTGTACAAAACTTGCATATGTCACAAGTCTCAAAATTTCCGGTATTTCAACCCGATTTTTTTGCAGAAAATATTAATGTTGCGAAAAAAATCATGAGAACCATTTTTGTAGAAAATGACCTGAACTTCAATTTTTATCTGAACCGAAAATCTCTAACTGCCATATTTTAGGAGATATTGGCTGAAAACCTATTATCCTGGTCTTTTGGGGCCATTTTCTCCGCCCTCGCACGCGTTTTCATGCAGAACTTTGTCTCATGTTTAATGATGTACCAAATGCAACTTCCAACCGGAAGATGAAAACAGGGCGTCATTAATGTTAACTTTGCCTTTTTTTCCTCCTCCATTTACTGGAGTATGATAAGAAACTGGCTCACCGAACCTGTACAGCATGGAATGCCTTTGCCAAAAAATCAAAGAAACAAAACAAAAAACAAGACAATGACGCTAAGAGAGTTCAATTTGCAAGGGAACTCATTAACCGTTTTCCAAAACTACCATCGCATTATTGCCGAAAATATTCAAATAAACTTTACCTTGAAGAACGTTTCCATAATAAAACAGAAATCTATAATGTGTACAAGGAGAAGTGCACTGAAAGTAATGAAGTGCCTTTGTCTATATTTTCGTTCAGTAAAATTCTAAAAGAAAATAACATAGCCATACATCTCCGCTAAAGTAACTGATGTGAAAACTTTCAAGTATTGTCCTACAGGAAAAATATTCTACAAATTGAGCAACGATGATGAATACGTGGAATTGCCTTGCCGCTCAAACACAAATAATTTGAGTAACCAGCCTCGTTGCTGATTATACGACAACCGAATTAAAATTACAAAGAAGAAATATAAGGATTTACAAGACCTCACTTCAGTATTGCCTGAAGAAGTGAAGGATTTTTACTCAAGCATACCGTATGATTCGGAAGATAAAAATCAAGGAAGTAAGAAAGATAAGCAAAAAACAGTATCAGAAGAAGAATCGGAAAACAACCAAGAAATAATTAACAATGAGCAAACTGATACAAAAAAAAAGCTACAGAACTAAAATCTACTACAGAAGATGAGAATAAAGGTAGAAAGATAGTAAGTAAGAAAGCTAAGCAAAAAACAGAATCAGGTAAATCGAAAAAAAAAAACAGGAAACAGTTGAAAATGAACAAATAAGTGCAAAAAAGAAAACTACTTAAATGAAATCCACTACACAAGATGAATATAAAGGAAGTAAGAAAGCTAAGCAAAAAACAGAATCGAAACAGAAACAGTAAACAATGCACAAACTAGTGCAAAAAAGAATCGAAGAAAGGTGAGCATGAAGGAAACAGAAAAAAGATGAAAGATAATAGTAATCCCGTTTGTTTGAATACCAGAAGGAAATCTGTTCATTTGCATTATGCCTTTAGTTTTAAGAAACACATTTTGTATCTTAATTTCAGTGTTCCCAATGAAATGTTTAAGATAACTGTTTCTTTGATATTTAAAAAAAGTGTTAAATTTCGTATTTATCTGGTTAATACAATTTGTCGTAATCCACACATCTAAGCCTCTATTTTTTTCTAACCCCTTCAATATAAACATAATAAGACGTAACCCATAGAACAAGAATGCGCAATAGGATGTATCACACAGAAATAATCAAATAAGACCGATACTCCCAAAATATGTTTAAAATACTTTGACTGATTATATTTTAGTTGTAATTGATCTGAAAAAATATCAAATATATCTTGAATATTGTAAATAACATGTTTTTTGTCTCTACTGTGAAATTTACTGTTAAGGGGATACGACCTATTGCGCCTAAGCCGTCGATATGTTAAAAGAATGTTTGTTTTCTATTTTCCCTCTTTACTAAAACTGAATCCCCTATTTTAAAATCAACTGGATTAGCTACCTTACTATTTTGACTTTGTCTACTAAGTTTATACTTGGTTAAATATTTCTCTGCTCTCTGATGAGCTACCTGCAGTTTATATTTTAACTCATTCTGATATTCATCAATATTATAGCATGGCTCTATGTCGTTCGTGAGATTCTCGGGTAAGTTAGCACGTCTCCCGAACAATAATTCAAATGGCGTATAACTTTAGGAATAGTTACAGAATGCTACGAACCTTTTAGATTCTTCTGAATTTTTGGGAGCTGGATATTGCTCAATGACTGAATATTTTGCCTTGTCGGGTAGAACCCCTTCACTAGACAAATTGTGTCCTAAATATGTTACTTCTCGTCTGAAGAATTGACATTTTTTGTGGATTTAATTTAAGGTTGAATTTCCGACATGTGCTAAACACCCTTTCGAGATTACTCAAATGATGATTTTCTGACATCCCTATTACAACTATATCATCCATATAAAGAAATGCTTTTTCTGGAGTTAATCCTGAAAATGCTATGGACATCATCCTTGAAAAACTATTTGGACTTATATTTAAACCAAATGGTAATCTTGTATACTGAAAGGAACCTTTTTCTGTGCTAAAAGATGTATATTTCCTTGAAGACGGTTCTAAGGGAATTTGATGAAAACCTGACATAAGATCTATGACTGAAAACCATTTCGACCTCCCTAGCTGATCTAAGATCGAATCTATTCTAGGTAATGGAAATTTATCTGTGACTATTTTCTTATTTAATTGCCTGAAATCTATGCAAAGTCTCCAAGATTTCTCTCCATTGATTGCCTTTTTGGGAACAAGTAAAACTGGACTGTTATAATCTGAGATTGAAGATTCAATTATACCTTGATCTAATAACTTTTGGACCTGATCGTTAAGTTCTGAAGATTGAGAATGTGGCGTGCGATAATTTTTAATATATACTGGAGTATCATCCTTTACCAATAGCTTTTGCTCATAAAAATTATTATGCGTTAAAATGTCATTTTTTAAAGCAAAAATATCTGAAAAATTCTCACAAAGATTTATTAGCTTATCCCTAACGTATTCTGGTACCTCTAAATTCAATGTTTTTCTTAATTCTTTCATCCTATTCTTACTTTCATTCGTCACAGCATATACATGAAATAAATTTAAATCCAATATTTTAATGTTATTTGTATTTATCGACTTGATTTCATAATTTGTATTTAAAATTCTGACATAAGGATTAGTTTTTGATATAATAGATCTTGCTATAAATATTCCTGGTAATAATTCTTGTTGCTCGACAACTTTATCCTGTCTTAAATTTTTGAAACTTTCTACCAACCGATAGACTTCACATCTAGGCGGTATTGCTATAGTATCATATTCAGGATTATCAAAAATTTCTAATGTTACTCTATTCCTGGATTTGCAATCTATGTATAATTTTAATTCTGAATAATCTAAAATACAATTATAATTTCTTATGAAATCCCTACCTAGAATTCCATTCGTAGGTATAGGAAATTCCTCTTCTACTACATGAAAACAATGTCTAAATGCTACACCCTTAACAAAAAGAAAAGTTTCTATTGTACCCAAGGTTTTAATTTCTCCCTGAGTTATTCCTTTAATGTTTAAGATTTGTGTTGTTTTTATTAAGTGATGTGGAAAATTATCTGAAATTTTTAATAACGATATATCTGCGCCTGTATCTAATATAAAAGTATCTATATTATCCGATATGTCAGTTTTAATTTGCACAAAGTTTGAAAGAGTTAAATCAAAGTTATAAATATAACGATTATTGTTAAGCAAGTTGTTTAAAATTTTGGATTTTTCACCTTTCTTTTTCAAAACCCCAATTCTTTTTGTTCGTCTTCCTCTCTACTTTCTTCACTTTCACACATTCTTACATTCCTATAATTATTGTTGAACCTATTGGTAGGTCTTTCCCTATACTCGTTTGAACTACCTTTATATCCCTTGAATCTCCTTTCTCCTTGATTCTCCTGAAATCTCCTATTATTGTCATAGTTACCTTTCATATGAAAGTTATTTTCTCCATTATGATTAACATAAGAATTTCTTCGCTGAGGAAAATACCTATTTCCCGACCAAAACTTATTCCTATCTGCCTTATAATGCAGAACACTCTCTGTTGACTGATTGTTTCCCACATTGATGGAAACCAGTTTAGTCATCACCTCTTGTGGTGTCGTAAAATTTCCAGCTGCTATAACGGTTTTTATCCGTTCTGAAGCTGCGTTGTCTAACAATGATTTTACTGCTGCTTCTGTAGTATACTTTGTTGCTAAGTGTACTGGTATTCCTTCTGCCAAATACGCGGCTTGTAAACTTTCGGTCAGTTTCTCCATTTCGGAAGCATATCCGACGAGATCTTTATTATTTTGCCTTAGTTTACTTAGTTTAGCACTTATCAAACTAGTGCTGTCTCCTCTGAGTCCTTTCTTAAGTGTATCGACTATTTCTCTCAGAGAATTCTCAGTAGTAATCAAAACCCTGGCTTTTCCAGTCAGTCTTGTTTTCACGAATAACACAGCATTTCTCTCATGCTCTGCTGCGTATACTTGAAGTAAGCTAACCGCATCTACAAAAGACTGTAGTTTGCTTGTATCTCCATTAAACTCGTTTGGTAATATCTTACCAGCTAAATTGAAAAAATCATTCATACTTAATGCCATTTTATCTTTGCTTGTTGCTTCTAATACCTCTTTACTAATTAAATTATTACTCGTAATTAATTGAGACGGAACTTTATACCGACAATCTAACACTTGAAATGCTTTCTCTACCTTATCTCTGATTTTGTCAAAATATAAAATGCATGTATTCTGCTGATCCTCGTCTAATTTATACCAATTCTAATTTATTAACTTAGAGAAATTATTAAATGAATCACACAACTTATTTATTATATCTATATGACTTTCTGAACTTTTAGGAACCTCCTTTTTTAACACTCGCTTACTATTCTTACGTATATCTTCTAGAATTAAATTCAATCTAATCTCAAATTCTTCCCACGTTACTGCATTTCCATCACTCGAGGACATTTAAAATTAAATGATTCATTCTCAACAAAAGGAAAATTAAAAAAAAAAAAATATCAAATACTAACGCAACAACGACAAAACAGAATATATCCTTAAAGTTTACAAAAAAAATTCTCACCATCTTAAAGGTTCAGTGTGCTTTGCTGTAGGTTTCTACTTATCTCCCTCTTCAGTTGTCTTCAATAGTTCTTATATATGGACCATGCGAATTGTAGCACTAAAACAACCACAATGATATACATGAGAGTCTTCACCTCCAGATCTGCTTCCATTTTCTCTTCCTGGACTATGAAATTGCTGTTGACCACACCATTTTCCTGGACCTCTTGCTTCGTTGACTTACCACCCATTTTCACAGAATTCCAATTGTTTGCAGGGTCGCCATGTAATGTATGTATCCTACTATGGATACTTGGTGCATTAGAAGTGTGGAAGGGCCTCTGACTAGGTGGTGTTGCCGGTCACTTGGTGTGTCATCTCACAGGAATAAAACAACTACTGGAATCACTGGGTCATGTTCTCTTTATTACCTTACTTTACTATTATACATTAACTCACTTATTACTAGTACTAATTAGGATATTAATTAAAAGGATTACGATGAATAGAATACATGAATCAATATGGATTGAATTGAATTGATATCAATATGAATATGAATGTCTTTAGAATATGAATGCTAAAACACTTTCGTTTAACATATTTATACGACGAGTCAAGTTCAGCGTTTTGTAAATATAAAACAATTCTGTTTACGTTTACTTCGGACTCTGAACTTGACATCCTACGTGAGACCTTTCTGTTTTTATATATGTAAACGATTCATGCTATATCGACGTTAGCTTCAAGGGAATTTATGTCTTTAATCATAATAATACCATAATGATAATTTAAATAATTAATAAATAATATTTCGGCCAAAAGGCATCACAAGCTGACAGTACCGATATTGAATAATCTTATCTTTAAATTTGTGATGTGTGTATTGTAGGTGAAAGCTTATCTCAATATTGGCGTTCGAGATTTCCATAAAAACAGTTTTAATTATTTATAGAGTTTATTTCAAAAAATATATACATAATTGATAAAAAGAAATTATTTTACCAATGAAATTTTGAGATGCTTTGAATGGGTTTAAACGTTCACATTACATATTTTTACCTCAACAACATTTTCCACATTGAGTAGCGACGACAAAAAGACTACGTCGTACTTGGAAAGTAATATTGGTAAAGTAAATGAAATATTGGATAGTAAGCTATTGTATGCTGTAGACATTTACGTTCGAGGACAACAACAAAAGCCGAGTTTCTGCAAATAAATGTCACATTTAATTTTGAGTCATACAGGTTACCCATAAATCCTACAAAAAATACTTGTACAAATTCCCAAGTTTAAAATAGGCTGTAAGTTGATATATAGAATTATAGAGCTTACTATTGAATATTTCGTATTTTCATAATTGATTTCTTTTTTCCATTTGTAATGTTAAGACCATCACAAATTCCAAAATTTATCAGTTTCCCTCCATGACAATGATCGACCAATTTTCCTGAAAGACGAAGTCAACCAGCTCTATGTCACAATTTTTCAAATTCCAAAACCCGTGGGTTTGTCCTCTGCATAAATTACTTATTAAAAATGGTGGTATACCCCGTATTTTCCAGCAGCAGCTTCATGGAAAATTATCAAATTTTGGATCAATTATTTATTTATTTTTTAAATAATATGATGAATATTTGCTACCCACCTTATATTTTCTATCACGAACAATGGTTACAAGTGTCTATCAGCAGCAGCAGCAGGAGAACTTTGATATAATACACCCTGTATATGTTAAAAAAATGTTTCATGGGGTGTTTTTCAACGTCACTCGTCTAATGTTAGAAGGTAAAAAATGTCAGTACTGCACTTGTTTGGCAGCCTGTCCATCAGAGTCTCCAAAGTGGATGGCCATATCCGAAGAAGTCGCCAAAGACCAGAGGGTAGGTGAAAGAATAATTGTCGACAATGACCAGAGGGTGTACAAGAAGTATCGACAATGACCAGAGGGTGTACAATAATAATTGAGAAAAAAGAAGAGATAAGCGATGAGTTTTGCAAATATA
>CAJUYG010005791.1:1896-13221 GCA_910591675.1 Galerucella calmariensis
TATACCTATACCTATACCTATACCTATACCTATACCTATACCTATACTCCACACCTCTCCAGCGAAGTGAATTCCAACTGCTTAACCATTTTATTGTAAACCCCCCCCCCCAAATTCTGTAAATTCTATTGAGCTATGTATGTGTATGCATTAAATAAAAATACGAGAATCTGTGTCACTTGCTGTTTACCGTTATGTGATTTGGTCGATTTGATTAAAATCCTAATGGTTTGTAGTCGGAGTTGAATGAATTGGATGAGCATTTTTCCCAAATAATTTCTAAGCTGACACTATCAATTTATTGGAAACTACCTATACGATTTTCATGAAAATTGGTGAATTGTGATGAAGTACTTTTTCGGCAACCGCCCGGAAAGCACCCACTTCTCGGTCGATTTTCCTCTGAGAAAGAAGCACTTTTCCGGCCTAGTCCAGAAAAAACATCAAATAATAGTATCGAAATCTAGATAGATAGGTATACTTTAGAAGAATGAAGTTATCACCATAGCAACCAAATAACGATTTATCAATTTGACATTATACAGTGTGTTGCATTTAAGATGAAGACACTCCCATATTTTCGCTGTTTGAAGAATTACAGATTTGGATTTTTGTAGAGTCATACAGGTTGATGGGCCACATTTCTTGAAATAGTCAACTGAAATCTGAGCTTTAAACTCAACCTACTACGATTTCACAAACAGGACCGCTTCTCGATATTTTGCTTCGCGTTAGAGATATCGAAATAAATTATTGAAAAAAGTTGTTCAGAATATTATGTTAACCCCACAAACCAAATTTTATCAAAAAATCCGCATTTTTAATTTTTTCATTTTTTGGTCCAAGTATACAAAATTATTATTTACTTTGATAATTATTGTGCCGTGGAAATTAAAATCTTGTCACGGTGTCATGTATACGAATATTTAAGAGAAGTAAACAGCACTTTCAAAGGAATATTGATCAAATTGAACAATATCTTGTAATAATAAATGTGGATGGGCGAAAAAATTGAAAAATTAAAAATGCGAATTTTGTGATGAATTTCGGTATGTGGGGTTGAGATGATATTCTGAACAACTTTCTCGAATATATTTTTTCGATATTTTTTACGCGAAGCAAAATATCGAAAAGTGACCCCGTTTGTGAAATCGTAGTAGGCTGAGATTAAAGTTCAGATTTCAGTTGATTGACTCAAAAGATGTGGCCCATCAACATGTATGACTCTGCAAAAATTCAAATCTGTAATGTTTCAAACAGGGAAAATATGGGGGTGTCTTCATCTTAAATGCGACACACTGTAATAGATGACATTTTGCTTTTTGAAAGTTTCCATGGTTTTTGGCCGCCATTATTGCAATAGATAATGGAATGCATCAGTGGTTGGGTTCTATGTAAGTGGGGCCTTCACGCCACCTCCACTGCGTCCTTCAAAGTGGAAAATAGTTTGGAAATGTGCCTGACGAAATTTCCAATACAGCAGCTGCTGCTACAGCACTACAAAATCAAGGTTTAGGTACGAAAACGTTTGTAATATGTTGACGGAATGGATGAGTATGAAGAAATGCGAAATTATTACAGAGGACGTAATTTTGGCTTATTTGGCACAAAAATCGAAAATTGTTAAATCATCTACCATTATCGCACATATTGAAAGGAAGAACGTTGGTGCCTGACAGTTGACGTGAGACACAGGCGGGAAATATGTAGGGATGTCATGTCATCTGTGAAACAAAGGTTGAATGCAGTAAGTGCAGTTATTGTTACAATAAACGTTTTTAAGTACATTGGAGTGTTAATACACAGCAGATGAGAATTTTAACGTCACAAATATCGAATATATTTATTTTTTTACATGGCATTTTTTCCCATTTTAATCAAATATATGTTCAAAAATAAGTTGTATTTATATTTATTTTCCTATAAACAACTACACCACAACTGTACATTTCAGTATGTAAATTTTTTTCATGTTCCAGACAGTTCTTAACTTTTCGATTACACTTTTGGTATTTTTAATGACAGTACTAGATGATTCAGATGTAGGTATGACTTTCTTCATCTTTAAAATAGTCAAGAAACGACGAGGATAATGGTAGGAATACTGACCGGACATTGTAGGCTGAGAAAACATATACCTACACACGATAATTGGCCTAGCAGATGACAGCCTATGTAGGTTCTGCCAAGAAGAAGACGAAACCGCGCAGCACATATTATGTGAGTGCGAAGGGCTAGCAAGGGAGGCGGTATCCAGGCTAATAGGTCTCATAAAAAGAATAAAGCTGGATATCGAGCTCTAAATAAAGTAAGGATCACAATGGATCTGCAAAGGTCGTAGTGGGATGGTACAAAGAGCCACCCCAATTCTAATCTAATCTTGGGTAATCTTGTATTTATTATGTTATCGTATTCTAATACGCGGAATGAAATTAATATCTATACTTGGATGTCTTGTCCACTATTAATTTGCCCACATTACAATTGTTGAGTTTAGATTAAAAAAGCGGTTTCCATAAGTACCCCAAAAAGGATAAATTTCCGAAAATTTGCAGTTGATTGTCTACAATGAATATCGCAGAATAATAATTATTCTAATGCTGGATGAGTTTTTGAAAAATATTTTTCCAAGACATTGACTGTTCAACTAAGAAGAAACAACTATTTCCCGGGCTATAGGCACCGACGGATATTAGATTACAATTCAAAGGCATATCTACAAGATATTGTAACCAACCATTCTTGTTTGCAGTTAGAAGGGACAATATAACTTGTAGACCAGTTTCGGCGTATTTGTAAAGTATATGTCATCCGTCCGTTTGCTTAAAACCTTATCACGGACTGGAGAATACTCTAAAATCACAATCAATACATGTATTCCAGTAACGGAAGTGTTGAAGATGTAACAGTAGCGACATCTTGTACATTTGCCAACCCCGTTTGACTTTGAAGTGTAATCCAATATCCGTCGGGGCCTATAGCCCGGGAAGTAGTTGCTTCTTCTCAGTTGAGCGGTCAATATCTTTGAAAAATATTTTTCAAAAACTTATAAAGCGTTGGAATAATCACCTATTTGCGATATCTACTGGTAACGCGTTTCATTAAATACAACAATATTACTGGAATTTTCAGCTCTATTGCAAAATGGACTGGAATTATTTTTACCCATCCTCATTAAAGTGTATAGAGCTAGTCTGGCGTGGAATTACATACCACCCAGTTGGTTTGGCGGGTAGGGTGGTATATATACCGAAAGTGGGCCACACAGATCCACACCCTAAATCGGTCAGACCAATTAGCCTAACATCTTTCCTTCTTAAAGGACTTGAAAAAGCACTGGATTGCTACATCAGGCGGGTAGCTTCATATAATTCCCCCCTGAGCATCCACCAATATGCTCATCAAACTGGCCAATCAACAGATTTAGCGTTACACAATCTCTTAACAACAAGGAGATTGCGGTGGCTATATTTCTTGACATTGAAGGAGCATTTGACAATGCACTACCGACCTCCATTGGTTCAGATTTGACTGAAAAGGGCATCAAACCAACCATTACTGGTTGGATACATGCCATGCTCACAAATAGGACAGCCACTACATCTCTTCAGGAGAAGGCGAAGTACTATCTCCCCTACTGTGGTCTCTTTTGATGGATACCTTGCTAAGCAATCCCGAAAGAGAAGGGGTATAACTGCAAGCGTATGCAGACGGCCTTGTCATCTTGGCAAGGACCAAGTCGGGAAGGGAGGCATATAATATCCTCCAAAAGACGTTGGACGATGTCCACAGTTGGTGTCAGAGGGAACAGATGTCTTTTAACCCTGGCAAAACTGTAATAGTTCCCTTCACTAAAAAAAAGAAGTTAGAGGATCTCCCACAACTTTCCTACAATGGTGAGGTTATTCCGTTTGCAGCGGAAGTGAAATATTTGGGCACTATCCTAGATAAGAAACTTACTTGGAACGCTCACTTGGAAAAAGTATTCCATAAGGCCAGACTATCTTTGTGGACATGTCGCATGATCTGTGGAAAATCTTGGGGCTTGGGACCCGAACAAATCTATTGGATATATGTGATGATGGTTAGACCAATGATCACATATGGAGCTATTGCTTGGTAGCCGAAAGCTTTACAGCGAACGGCCCAAGCAAAGCTCTCTGGTTTACAGAGACAGGCTTGTCTGGCAATTACTGGTGCTATCAGCTCTACACCGTCAGAGGCCATGGACCTACCTCCTCTCCACATATTTTTGGAAAAAGAGGCCGGATGGACAGCATACAGAATTGTACATATTTCTAAATGCACAAATCAGGCTTATGCAGAACGAAGTAGAATGCTAGCGGACAATGAAAGTCACAGTATTCTGGGAATGACCTCTGACATATTATTATACCAAATAGAGATGAATGGGTCCTCCGTGAAGATGAACTATTAAGAGCAGACAGCTGTTGGTGGACAGACGGCTCAAAAACACCCTTAGGGTTTGGTGCAGGTGTATGGGCGCAGACTTTTTTTTTTATTTTTTTTATTTTCGGGCCGAGATGGGAAACTCATGTTCGACTGGGTCCTTAACCAGTACCCAGACAGTGTTGGACTCATCCCCACGGAGATGTCTACCAACCAAACCCACCTCAAACTCGCCGTTACTCCCGCCTTGGAATCACTACCCTAGTATACTTCAAAACGGGCGACGGTCCCTCACACACTCTCCCTCATCTTCCTCCTTCTTTCACTCTCACCTCTCTCATGCCATAGCAAGTCCTTCTCTTTCCCTTATCATGCTCTCTACCACGACACTTATCTCCATCCATTCCTCCTCGCCCCTCAACATAATCTCCACCATATTTTCCCAATGAAGTCGATGCACTTGATAGAGGAAATTGTGAAATATATATTACTAAATATCTAAAATAATGAATATCATTACACCTCCAAAGGGCGAGAAAAAAAATGTTTAGACGTCTATAAACATTTTTTTTTTTTTTTTAAATTATTTATTATTCATGATATAACTTAATCCTATTTTTATGTACTTCTATAAGCTTATCATTAACATTAATAACTACATTAGGGGAGTTTTCTTCAATAATTATATATGGACCCTTAAATAATGGTTCCAACTTAGTCCCAGCCTCGTTTTTTAATAAAACTTTATCGCCTACTTTATAATTTACAATTTTCGTTTTCTTATCATACCTTTCTTTCCTTTTGTCTTTTGATAACATTAAATTATTTCTCGCATCATCACAAGCTGTTTGAATTCTATATTTCAGTTCAATAGGGTAATCATCAAAATTATAAATAGTATCAATTTGATCAGTTAAGTTAGATGGCAAAGTAGCTGTTTTTCCAAATACAAGTTCGTGTGGTGTATATTTGGTTTCAGTATGAACAGTATTATTGTAAGAGAAACTCCAATAAGGCACCCATGAACTCCACGAATTTGGTTGTTTAGCTACCTGCATACGTAAATAAGCTCCCAAATTTTTATGTGAGTTTTCTAAAGACCCTAAAGTTTCGTGATGATAAGCGGTTGAGTTTAAATGTTTGATATTTAAAAGTTTACACGTTTCTTCTAAAATAGACGACAAAAATTCTGTGCCCTTGTCTGTTACAATTTCATCAGGAACCCCATATCGCAAAATATAATTTTCAACAAATGTTTTTGCTACTGTATAAGATTCCTTATTTGTAATAGCGTAGCATTCAACAAATTTACTCAATTCGCATTGTAAAGTTAAAATGTATTTGTTATTATCGATATCCTGCTCTAAAGGACCTACCAAATCGAGATATATTTTTTGTAGAGCTGATTTAGCAGTGGTAGTGATTTTCAGTGGCTCAATGTTTCGCTGTGAATGCTTGTGTCGTTGACAATCATCACATTTTTTCACGAAACTTTCTACATCATTCCGCAGGCCTGGCCAGAAATATGTTTTCTTTATATTATTAAACATACGATTTATTCCAGCATGACCTCCGGTAGGTAACAAATGATAGTCGTTTAATATTATTTGTCTTTTTTCTAATTCTAAAACTTCTTCGTTAGATTTTACAATTGATATTTTTAAATCAAACTTCTTTATTTTTTCAGGGAATTTTATAAGTTCATTTAATAAGTACATGCACTTTTCATCTTTTACAATAATTAATTCCGGAATATTAAATTTATTACACATTATTTTCAGATCTCTCAACGTAGTACCTAAGTCTAACGATGATAGAGTATTCTGATTTATGTAAATTATTCGCGAATTTTCAATTAAAATTAATTTCCCTATTTTATAATCATATTTTTTATTTCTTACTATTTTCTCAAAATCTTTCTGTAACATAGGACAAAGTTGAAAAGAATACTTTGGTCGCCTTAATAATTCTATGAGTCCAGGGTGATCAGTCCTTTTCTCTAGATTAGAATCAAGACTACCAACAATATTTTCATTTGCTAGCTTTGCCTGTGCTCTAGTTACCATATAAGTAGTTTCTTTCATATTTGGCTTCATCTCCTTCAAATCATCCGACGATAATTCGACACGGGACAAAGCGTCTGCTACTACATTATTTTTACCTTTAACGTATTTTATTGTAAAGTCGTATTCCTCAAGCAATAACCTAAATTTAGTAAGTCTGCTTGAAGGGTTTGTCATTCCAAAAAGATACAAAAGCGGACGATGGTCACTATATATAACGAAGCGTCTAGAATACAGGTACGGTCTGAAGTGATTTACTGCCCAACATATACTTAAAAGTTCCTTTTCAATTGTACTATAATTTTTCTCACTTTTGTTTAAGACTCTACTGGCATATGCAATAGGTTTATCATTTCCATTAGACAAAACGGCACCAATGGCATAACCTGAGGCATCGGTATTTAAGATAAAACAATTATTTTCTGAAAAATTCGGAAACTGTAAAATAGGTGGATTTTGTAAGGCTTGTTTCAAAATTTCGAAGGATTTTTGGCATTCTGGGGTCCATTCAAACTGTACCCCTTTTCTTGTTAATTCATTTAAAGGTCTAGCAATATCTCCAAAATTTTTGACAAATTTTCTATAATAATTAGCAAATGCTACAAATCTCTTAGTTTCATTGGAGTCTTTGGGAACAGGATAATTTTTTATGATTTCGGTTTTTCTAGGGTCTGGTGAGACACCTTCTGCCGAAATAGTGTGTCCCAAATATAAGATTTCTTTTTTCAGAAATTCACATTTATTTGGATTAAGTTTTAAATTTACGTCTCTTAATCGTTGGAAAACTTTAGATAAATTTTTGTTGTGATTTATTAAGTTATTACCGAATACTATAAGGTCATCTAAATATATGAAACAAGAATCGTAATTTAATCCCGACATTGCAATGGTCATAGCTCGTGAAAATGAAGAAGGGCTAATTTTTAATCCTTGAGGTAATCTGGTCATTTGGTACTGCCCTCGGTCTGTGCTAAAGGCTGTACAGGGTCGACTGAGTTGGTCTAATTCTATTTGATAATATCCTTGGGAAAGGTCAAGATGGGAAAAATAAATAGCACCGGACAAGGAGTCTAAAATATCCGTAATTGAAGGTAACGGAAATTTATCATCTTCTATTTGTTTGTTCAATAATCGGTAATCTAAAACTAATCTCCATCTTTTATTCTCATTCAACGATGACTTTGGAACAAGTAATATAGGCGACGAAAATTTTGATCTCGTCTCCTCTATAATACCGTCTTTTAACATTTTGTCTACTTGACGATGAATTTCATCTTTTTGGGCAAAGGGTAACCGATACGGTTTAACAAAAACCGATTGAGCTGGGTTTTTTAGAGGTATATCTGATTTATAAATATTTGTAACAGTTAAAGGATCATTTTCTAAATGAAAAATATCGGAATATTTGACACAAAGCTTTTCAATTGCACTTTTTTCCTCGTTATGTAAATAATTCAATTTTAAACAGTTTAACAATGAATCAGCACGACTTACCGATAAATTATCTCCGTTTTTAATTTTCCCTAAATTGTAATTTTCTAATTTGTCTAATTTTGGTCTAAAATTTTTAATATTTACCGGTTCATTTCTAACATTTAAAATCTTAACGGGAATTCTATTACAATTATCAGGCTTAACTAAAATTCCGGCTACAAAAACGCCTTCGCATAATTGTTCTGGTAATACGATACTCTCATTCTTAATGTCAGTATGAAAAAATTTAATTATTTCGCATCTTGGCGGAATTAGTATATTAGATAATTGTTTAGAGTGCATTGGAAGTGAAATTTTGAAACCGTCTATCCAGAAAGTAAATAAAAATGTTTCATAGTCTATACATGCAGCATATTTATTAAAGAAATCTGAACCTATAATACCATGCATAGAGTTGTCAAATTCATTCATCAACAAAAATGTATGAGATATTTTTTTTTCATTGTTTACATGTAAAGTAATATTAGCTGAGCCATGTGACACCGTTGATCCAGTGACTCCCTGAATTTGAACCTTCTTTGTAAAATCTATAATTTCATGTTCATGTAAATATTTTGAGAATATTAAACTTACTGAGGAACCTGTGTCTAATAGAAAATTTAGTTTCAATCCGTTGTAATTAAATTCAACAAAATTTAGTCCATTAGCATTATAAACTGAAACATTTTTAGCATATTTAGGCACGAAAAAACGTTTGTGACGTAGAAGGTTCATTTACATCTCGTATGCAATAATTTCTATGACTATTATTTCCACGATAATTATTAAAATTAGGCCGAGTGTTAGAATTGCCTCTTTTATTACCATTGTAATTTGTGAAATTACCTCGTCCCCTGCGAAACTGATTGTAATTTGAATTTTTTCTTTTACCCCAACTTGAGGAATTATGACTTTTCATAAAAAACATGTTTTGTTTGGGTATTTCTTCGTCTTGTGCACCCTGAATGGCATCGCTAAGTTTAGTATAATTTCTAGATTTAACTATGGTTTTCAAATCGTTATTTTGTAGACCATTCGCAAATGCATGGATTGCAATTTTTTCATTAACTACTCTTAAAGTTTCCATTGCATCTACATTGCCATCGCCTTCACTAATCGTTAAATTAACTAATAATTCTTCAACATATCTACCGAAACTATCAATTGATTTCCCATTTTGTTTTGCATTATGTAATTGATTTGATAAAGTTGAAACTGATTTTTTAGTAATGAAGTGCGATCTCAAATCGGAAATTAAATCCTTATTTGTATCATAATTTTGTTTTAATCTAATTTTAGCATTTTCTGAAAGACGTGTCTTTAAAACAAAAATAGTTAAAAGTTTTTTACCGTTCGCATCTAGTAATGAGTCGTATAATTCAATGTTATCAATGAGACTTTTTGTTACATTTTCATTTCCGTTCATAACAGGAATTAAACCTGTGGCAGTTTTCAAATCAAATTTTTCTGACATGTTTTCTACTTTAGCACTTAAATCTGAATTTGAATTATTACCCTCAGTTGCATTTGCTAATCTATCTTGTAAAATTTCATCAATACTTTTTAGATACTTTTGAATTGAATCTGCCAAAGCTAGAATGCCTTGTTTATCTTTATCCTCAAAAGTTGCATTATTGACTAACAGTTTTAAATCATTGAAATTATCTTTAAGCTTATCTAGTTTAATAAACTTACGTTGTACTTTTTCTAAATTTGTCCTTCTATCTACGGGGTCTTTATTTAAGTTCCTATAAAATACTCTCAATTCTTCGAGCAAGTATTTAAGTTCGTTGCAAACCGGCATCACACTTTCACGCACATTTTGTAAATTTTCTCACTTTAACCATCACTTTTATACCAATTCTTGACTAGCCGTAATTTCTCTTCGGATCTTCCTTTCAAGCCGCTTCTTACACTTTCCATATAAATAACAGATGACAACTGCAACTGCTATAATAACAACTCCAATTTCCAATATATCTTTGATGGAAACACCTCCATTTTGTTTTGGACTATTTGACTGTCCTCCGCTATTTCCTGACTGGGCTATAACAATTTCTTCTTTCTCTTCCTTTGAATAAGTATTTCCGCCCATTTTCTCACAACTTCATATTCTCATTTTATTTATTTATTATTTTTTCGGCTGGCAGGGTCGCCATGTGATAAACTAACTTCTCTTTAATTAGACTTTAATAATTTAAACACATTTTGTTATAAAACCTAATTTTATTTACTTCTACACTAGTTGAATGCACCAATTATAATAATCTACAATAATCCATTTAACCTAAAACATTATATCAAAATCGATCTATCAGCGTAAAGTACTTCAGGTAGCAACAGTCTTATTGCTGATTAAACAGTATACACAGGTCAATAATACTACACCTGAAGTCGATGCACTTGATAGAGGAAATTGTGAAATATATATTACTAAATATCTAAAATAATGAATATCATTACACACCGCATCTCCCAGTTAATTCTGAAAATTATTCAAAACTTCCTCATTCTTCCAGCATCTGAACACATGTCCCACATCATCCTCCACTTCACATCTCTCGCACACTCCAGTTTCTCTTTTCCCAATCTTGTGGAGGTAACCCACTCTCGACCCATGCCCTGTGAGCACCTGCGTCAAGGAGTAGTTCACCTCCCCAAATTTCCGGTCCACCCAATTTCTCCTGCTCCCAATCGCTCCTTTTAGGGCGCCCTCATACTCATCCCACCTTTTCTCCATTTCCTCATCCATCCATTCCTGTACTTCCTCTCTGCTCGCACCCCTCCAGCGTTTCTGTCTGGCTCTAGCCATCAGATCCAATGGATAGGACCGTGACAGCACTGCTGCTGCCTGTCCACCCACTGTCCTGTACGCCTGCACCACCCTAAAAAGTATTCCCCTCTGCACCCGCAGGAGTGGTCTAACCCTCGCATTCACCCCTGCTTTCTCACCCCTCACTTCAGCGCCATACAGCATACTCTGCTCTGCCGTCCTACCAATTATCCTCCTTTTCCATTCTCCCGGTCCTTTCACATTACCCATCAATCTTCCCAGCCACGCTGCCCTTACTTTTGCCTTCTGTGCAGCTTTCAACATATGGGTTTTGAAGGATAATTGGCTATCCAACCACACCCCCAGATATTTCACCGCTTCCTCCATCCGAATTTTCTTTCCCTTCACCATCACCCCTACCTCCCTTGCCTTGCTCCGCCCCTTCACCAGTAGCCCCACAGTCTTATCCTCAGCCACTTCCAGTCCACACCGCTCTATCTTCTCCACAATCTTCCTACACATCCTCTCCGCCTTTCTTCCTATATCCACCTCTCCCTTTGCCGTACATACCAGACAGACATCGTCCGCATACACCGTAATCTCACA
>CAJUYG010005792.1:1378-13221 GCA_910591675.1 Galerucella calmariensis
CTAGGCCACAAGACAAGTTCGAATATCCCTTTGGATTTGAAAGGAAAACACGGAATAGAAAATCAAGTAAATTTACCGGTTCATATAAAAAAAAAATTAAACGGTTGTAATCTGCCGGGTAAACGAACAAGCGTAACTAGGCCACAAGACAAGTTCGATTATCCCTTTGGATTTGAAAGGAAAACACGGAATAGAAAATCAAGTAAATTTACCGGTTCATAAAAAAAAAGTTAAACGATTGAAATCTGCCGGGTAAACGAACAAGCGTAACTAAGCCACAAGACGAGTTCGAATATCCCTTTGGATTTGAAATTGGACGGTGCACTACTATTCCAGCATTAAGGAAATAAATTAATTTTATAAGGTTCAATTAAAATCACTTATCGACACACAGAGTAAAAATAGCTCGGGAATAAAATGAAATATCACAATCCTTGATAGTATAGAATGTATGTAAATAAAACACATAAACCCTCAATAGAGAGCCGGCGAATATTCAATAAGTACCAATTACCTATTTAGCAATGTAAAAAAAACAGTTTTCTAGAACAAATGAACTTTTATTCACATCAGTATTACTATATATAAAAAAAACCAAAACGAGTTTCAATTTGAAAAATAAAGAAAAAAAATATCAAACTTATTTACCATTAAAACTAAGTACTAAAATAAAACAATTTCCCCAAAACAAATCACACTACTTTAATTTTTGCCGGTTAGTTGCAAAAAAAACTGAACAAAGTAAAATAACAATCGGTCCAAAAAAATTAAAAAAATGTCAAACTACTTCTAGTATACGGTATACGGAATACGGAGGTACGAAAATTGTTGAATATACGATAAATATAAAAATATTTTACCTTCTTAAATCGGCTTCGGACTACACTCTTTTCACAAAATACTAAGTAATATAAATTATAAACTCCGGGAACCGGATCGGAACTACAATTGTTATCGGTAACACAGTAATTAGCTGAGAGCTGCAGGCAAAGAATTGGAAGCGAGAGAGCCTCGAATACCACACTCCTGTCCTTTTTATATTTCTCATTAGTAAAAATTTATTTAGAATCTACAAAAAAGTTTGCTATATACCAGACGTCTTTCAGAATTAAATAAATTAAATTAAATGGTATATATACCAAATGTCCTTTTTGATTGAAAAATTTCAATTTCGGAAATGACTAAATTTTATGATTCAATATAAATTTACGTACCTCCGGACTAATATAAAAATACTATAATAATAATATGACGGTAATAAAAATGAAAAATGATAATTCGGTAACAAAAGGGAATCGGAAAGTTAGTAACGAGTTATTTAAACTAAGTAGTAAACTAAAAAAAATGAAAAACTTTAAAGAAAGACCTCAAATCGGTGCAAAAAAAAATAACTCGTTACAGCATATTCTAATCATAAAAGGTCAAGACCTCTAATATCAAGGAACAATTGTGGAAAACAACTATTTTTGTCAGTTATGCAAAAAATGCATATTCTAATCATAAAAGGCCAAGACCTCTAATATCAAGAAGCATTTGTGGGAAACAACTGTTTTGCAAAATCGCGGGTCAAGACCTTTTGCAATGATGTAGAGCAATCGTCATAGTGTTCACAATTTTTGAATTTTTTCAACCAAATTTTCAAATATATTCACCAACAATTTCGCATTCCGTGCATTCAGTTATTTGTTCAGTTCAGTGATAATGGCTAGTACACCAACAACATTCATTGTGTTTACAGAAGACCCACTCCATCTTCCGATCAACCATGTATTGGTTGTTGTTAAGCAGTTATTCCAGTAAGTATTATTATCTTTTTTTTTCAATTTATTTTTTATTCTTTGAGAAATTATTTTTTCCCCCAATTACAGATATGGTGTGAAAAAAATGGAGTTGAAGGGGGACAAGGTGTTTATATCATTGTCATATTCCCCCGTGACTAGCACGCTTAAAAGAAAATTTGGGAATCTGCCCGTAAGGTACTTGAGGTCCAAACTGGAGAGTAAAGACGAATTTAAAATTCTTGAAAATATAATAAATATATACAAATACAATTTGTTGGACGAGGACCCAGAGGAACTAGAGTAAAAAAAGAATCCAGGCACCCTCCTGTTCAGGTAAGAGAAAATTTTATTTGGACGGACCGACCGTGGAGGAGGTTGAAGAGGAGCAGGAGAAGCGGAAGAAGAAAAAAAATGAAGACGACGACGACGACACAACGGAGGACAAGGATGTGGACGAATTTGGGTTTCCCATTTGTAGTCAATTACGAAAGTAAAAAAAATGTTTATATATTTATTGTTTATTTCATCAAACATTAGTTGTGCACCTAACTTTATAGCTATGCCAGTACGAGTTCAATACAAATGGTGGAGATAATGAAGAACCAAATTCAAAGTGTTTGAATTGTGAACTGAAAGAAGTGGGGGTGATAAAAACATTTTAAAATTATAATCTGTTAAGTTAATATACTGAATAAATGTTGTTGTTTTTTGAAAATTTGTTTATTACATACTGAGTCCTCATGAAGTAATGTTAAATAGTGCAATTAATTGATTGCCATTCGAAATGCATATACCGGGTTATAAATTTTGTGGCCCGGGAACAAAGTTAAATAAACGATTATCAAGAGGGGATAAAGGAATCAATGGATTAGATGAAGCATGTAGGGAACATGATATTGCTTATTCACAAAATAGCAACCTACAACAACGACACGCAGCAGACAGGATTTTAGCTGAGAAAGCGCTAAATCAATTTCGATCAAAAAACAGTTCATTTTCCGAGAAACTGGATGCTCTTGGAGTCGCTGGTGCAATGAAGACTAAAGTAAAATTGGGTATGGGTTTAAAATATAATAATTATAAGTTGACAATAAACAACTGTGTCAAAGAAATAAACAAGATCAGTAAGTCTTTAGAAAAAGTTACAAATAGTATCAATAAATGCACAATGATTCTTAAAGGAGGAGCCATTCCAACCAAGAATCGCAAAAGAAAACATCAGAAAGTGTCAAACATTCCAAAAATTATCAAAAACATGGATGTTGATATTGCAGACGATTATCCAATGAACAAAAATTCCATGAATGAATGATCAAAAAAGCGAGCTAAAAGAAAGCTTGATATTGATGGTGATGATGATGATGATGGTGTGTCAAAAAGGAAACGTAATATTGAAGAACAATTTTTAGTAAATACTTCAAACTTGGGAGCTAAACATAAAAAAACGAGCCAAAAGAAAACTCAATTTTGATGATGATGATGATGGCGTGTCAAATACAAAAAGAAAACGTGAAATTGAGGAACAACTTTCAATGTATACTTCAAATGAACTGCGTAAAAAACGTAAATTGAATAATGACAGTGATGATGATGATGATGGTGTTAAGAAACAAAAAATATTTTAGTACATAAAACAATAGCGTGTGTTGAAATTTTTATTTGTTAAATATCAGTACAATAGCGTCGTCAATATTGGTTTGTTGCTACCTCGTATCGCAACCTCGTATCATACCAGTTCCAAAAACCATAGGCATATTACCTTTGATACCAATTTTTGCTGCTCTGAGTACTCTTGGTACACTGGGTGGGGGAGCAGCAGCTATTGCAAAAGCTGTCAATGATGCAAAGTCAGCAAAAGATCAACTGTTCGAGAAACAGCGACACAACAAACAAAGGGAATCCATAGCAATGGGTAAAGGATTATATTTGAAACCTTACAAAAATGGTTTAGGTCTTTTTTTATGATTAATCTCAAATTACCACAACGTGCACTAACAAATATAGAATTAGTAAAGTATGCAAAACATTTAAAAATTCCATATTTTCGTGGAGTTTCCATTAGAGATGCCCTACCCAGGAAAATAAGAATGAACGAGAGTGAAATCATTAATTTGGATGATGAAAATGGTTCGGGAACGCATTGGACAGCTTATAAGAAAACTGAATCACAACTAGTTTACTTTGATAGTTATGGTAATTTAAGACCTCCACTGGAAGCTTTGTCATACTTTCATTCAAGTGGATCATGTAAAATATTAAACAATCATGAAAATTATCAAAATAATAATAGTTATAATTGTGGACACTTGTGTTTGAATTTTTTAAATAAATGAAATTGTTCAAAGATGTTTTCTTTCATTCAATTTATAACCTTTCCGTAGTGATAATGTCGTACACATTTGTATTATCTGGTAGGAATTCCTTATTATCAACTAAAATCTATCCTCCACTTATATTGGATGAAAATGAGCAGTATATTATAGAGTTAACTGTATATACCCTCACTTCGTGGAATCTACTCATTATATGGTTTTAAATGAAACTAACTGTTTCTGAATGACTCCACAATATATTTGTAAAAATGTGTCAATTTACTTGCAATTTACACATTTTTACAAATATATTGTGGAGTCATTCAGAAACAGTTAGTTTCATTTAAAACCATATAGTATATTATAGGTTTGATTGATTTCATGACATACAATACAATTCCCAATGTAGACGAAACCAATAATAATTTTCACATAAATAGTTACAATATCGAAATACCTAGTGGTTCATACGAAGTTAACGACATTAACCGATATATGAATTCAATAATTGGTGAACTCGAGATGAACGGTGATAAACATATGCAAGAAAGTGTACAGCAAAATGTTATAACTAAAGGCACAACAACTAGTGATCGTAGTAAATTTATGGAAGAAAGTACTGAAACGTTAACTTTGTTAGTTAACATTTCAGATAATAAAAATGTGCAATAATGACTTCAGAATTTTGATTTTTGGTGGAATAGTCTATATAATTACCTAAAAATATTTCATTCAAATATTTAATAAATTATTTAACTTTTATGATTTGTGGTGGAATAAACTAGAAGACCAAAAATCAATATTCAAGAGATATTTTACCGCGAAATTTAAAATTTCAAATGGCCTTTAAATACGGATGAGAAAGGTACCGGCAGGTCTTCTCTCATCGTCTGTTGTCGTAGCAAGTTGGAACTGTGCAGTAGTCCAAGTAATAAATTTAACAATTTTCACAAAATCTTATAAGCAGCCGTAACTTTTTAAGTTCCCATCTGGATTACTGGTATGATATTTTACTTGTTACCTTTATATTTTAAAAATTTCACAGTTAAATATTAATTTTCAATAAGGAATTTTTTTTTGTACTAAATGGATACTCATTTTGAAAGCCACATGGTTATACCTTTCCTCTCCTATCTAGCTAAGTTTTATAATAGATATTTTTAGTTTAATATTATTGCTCCTTATTTTTTTTAAATTCAAATCATATACTTGTCCAGGATGAATCCTTAGGTTCAATTTTTTTTAAATTGTAACTATTGAGCTGGACAGATATCCTCATGCTAAAACTTTTTTTTCTGTTATTTTTTTTTTCTTATACCGAAATAATTATTGTAGCACAGTTCTCTGGACACAGTTTCCTGGACACAGTTTCCTGGACACAGTTTCCTGGAACTCAGTACATGGAATACCTAAAATACTTCTTGGATTACCTATAAATGTTCCTGGGAGACAAATAGTACCTAGAAGTTTCTAGAAGTTCTCTCATCAATTGTATAGTTACAAGTTTTTTTTTTTTGGAGACAAAAAGTTCCTGCTAAACAATATTCCAAAACTATATTCCTGGACATAGTTTACTAAATTAAGATTCACATCAATAGCTACAGTTCAACTTCGACTTCCAAAAAAAACATGTATTAGTGCTGAGTATTTTTTTATATATCTTTTTATATATTGTTTACTAACCCATTTTCTTTGTAATTTCTACATCGTAATTATATACATTTTTTTCACGTAGTGGTTTTATTTATTATACAGAAACTAAGTTCTTTTTTTTTAAACAGATTAAAAGTTAGCTGACCTTTAGATTTGATTTTCTCTCTAATTTTCTTTTAGGAAAGAAAATTAGTGGCGCCCTAAAATTGCTTTCTATTTTTTTTTCCTAGTTTTGCTAAAAAAAATTAACTTTTTTCTTTACATCAATAAGGTAACAAAGCCCTGTGAACTGGCTTAGTTTACCTCCAAATCTATTGGTTAGTTAGGCAAGAACCTGCATTATTCAACATCATTTTTTTCACGACATTGGACTTTTCAGTGTTTCATCAACGTTTATCAAAAACAATTTGGTTTCATTGGCGCTTAAACGTCGATCAACATCAGATTGGTTTCAGTACCACACAAAATAGGAACGTTAAAAAGTCCGATGAACCGACTGTGTTAATAATGGAAATAAATAATAATACACTCAAGTGTGAGGTGAAGAGCAATAGAGCAATACATTTTGAGATGCCTAATACCATAGGTCAGTTATTGGGTTTCAAAAAACAAAAATTGAAAGCATACAAGAGACACATAGGAGACTATCCTGTAAACATTACAAAGGTGAATTCAATTTGTATTGAATGTAACTTGGTGACGAATTCATACAGTAACAACAATCAGGTACACATTATACACATGTTCTATCCAAATGTACCACCAGGCTACAAAATTGTTGAAATCCCAAAAAATTTTATCTATCTACCAGTAATCAGTGGATATATCGATGAAATTCACCTTAAAATAGTTGATCAAGATGGAAATCCAGTTAATTTCAACAAAGAAGTGGTCACGGTAAGATTACACTTGAGAAAATATAAGTTATGGTTTTCATCTACAATAGTACTCCTCGAATTAGTATAAATACAGAAAATTCAAACACACCTCTTAGTGCAACGAAAAATTTGCAAGGGTTGACACCGGAAAACAAGTAATTTCTAATATATTTGGGATTTAAATTACTATAATCATAACGAAAGAACGATGACGACGCGGTGTCTCTAGAATAAGGAATTATTGGTGTAATATAAAAGTTGTTTTTAGAACAGGAGTGAATTTTCTACTAAATTTCAATCGTGGTAGCAAACATACTGAAGATAAGTTTTAATATTTCAAATATTGGAGATCAGGTCCTGGAAGACAATTCAGTTATAAATCGTGAAATGCATAGTCACATTCCATATGCAAATACAACATTCAACAATTCCGATGAAATACGTATACCTATTTAAACTCAAGATCTTTACACTCTACCATCAGAAAGTTTTTTATGCATTGAAGGTCGTTTAACTGACGGAGATGGAAAAGAGAGTACAACCTTAAACTTTATCAATAATGAAATATCCTATTTGTTTGATGAAATTCGTTATGAAATTGGAGGATGTGTTATTGACAGAGTTCGCAATCCAGGTATAACAAGTACTATGAAGGCTTATGTCTCATTATCAGATAGAGATTGTAATAGATACAATAGTGTAGGTTGGAGTCCTACAACAACACCACAAATCATTGATAGTGATGGAAATTTCAATGTTTGTTTACCCTTGAAACTTTTATTGGGATTTTTCGAAGATTTCACAAAAATAATTATCAATATATGTCAAGAGCTTGTTCTAATAAGAGCGTCAAGTGATGTTCATGCTGTGGTTGCTACAAAGGCAGGAGAAAAAATTAAAATTAATTTAACAAAAATTGTTTGGATAATACCACACATTCAAGTATCAGATAGTGAGAAATTACGTTTATTCAAATTTATTGAAAATGGTTAGGTTCCGTTTCGCAGTTGGGAGTGTCATGAATTACCTTTGATACCACAAACAATGAGATATAATTGGAATATTAAAACGACTAGTCTGTTGGAAAAACTCCGTTACGTTCTAGTTGGATTTCAATCTAACAAAAACAATGATATTGTGAAAAATTTGAGCCGATTTGATCATTGTAATGTTACCAACATGAAACTATACCTAAATTCAGAAATGTATCCCTACGATAATTTGAATTTAAATTTTGATAAAAACTACTACGCTGTATTATATGAAATGTATGCACAATTTCAAGAATCATATTATAACAAGTATGTTGGTGATCCGTGTCTTAATATGTTGAAATTCAAGGAACTCGCAACAATTTTTGCTATTGATTGTAGCAGACAAAATGAATCCTTGAAATCTGGTAGTGTGGACATCAGGTTGGAATTTGAAACCAGTGAGAATATACCAACAAATACATGTGCTTATTGTGTCATTATACATGATCGTATAGTTAATTATAATCTTTTAACAAATGTAGTGAAAATGTTTTGAAATAACCTTGAAATATTGCTGAATATGCATTTTTATCATATATAAGCTGCTGAGCATCAATCATTCATTTATTCCTCAATATGTATACAATTTATTTTCTTGTGCTGGTGGTGAGTGAAGGTCTTTCTTACAATGTATATCGAAAACCATTTGCAAAACAAGCGATAACTTGTTGTGCAATGAATGCTAGTCCACCAAAAATGGAAGTAATTCAGGCCGCTATTGATACTTGGAGCAATAGTCGCACCCCACCCATAGTACTGGAGATACATTCTGATAATGAATTGTTCATCTTGCTCTTCAACTTCGTCTAATGAAGAAGAAACTGAATAAAATACAATCGAAGAAGAAATAGTGCAAGAAATAAGATGAGATGCAAAAAAAGAATGTTGAAAAAAGACATCGTAGTGAAAGCGAATGGGAGAAAAACAAGAAAAAGGCATTAAGAAATGCTGGCAAAGAGTATGTTTCTTCTGCTAAAGCTTAAAAAGTTATAGCTCCTAAAAGCGTGAAAGAGCCATGTGGAGATAAATGTATTTCAAAATGTAAAAGCAAAATAAATTATGAACAGAGAATGAATTTATTCAGTGAATACTACAACCTTGGTAATAAAAATGGAAAGCAAGATTTTCTTTCAAAAAATGAACTGATTAATCCCAAGTATATATATGTTAGGAATGAAAATCATAGAAAATTGAATTACGCTTTCTATTTTCAGATAAATGGCAACAAAAAACTAGTGTTTACAAGACCTATTTTAAAGCTACCCTCGATATTAAGGACAGAACCATTCTCACAGTCAGGAATAAAACGAATGCAATGCTGCGTGATCGGCTAGACCCTAGTATGTTTCAGGTGTTGTTTTTAAAGATGAACGTGGTAAGCACAAAATCATAAAACGGTGGATGAAGACATAAAAAAACGACGTCAGAAATCATATTGAACAAATTCCAAGAATCGAGAGTCATTATCTTAGGCAGCAAACAAGTGAAGAATTTATCGAAGGCAGCAAAACAATAGCAGACTTACGTAGAGATTACAAGTCTGAATGTGATGCTGAAGGAAAGCAATACGCAAATTACCACATGTAAGCAGACATTTTTAACAACGAGTTCAACATCTCTTTTATCGTCCCAAAAAAAGATCAATGCTCGTTATGTTATCAGTATAATACAGCATCTGAAAAAGCAAAAGCATTAATAAAGGACTAATATGATGAGCATTTGAGAGAAAAAACTTTATCGAGGAAGGAAAAAGATAGTGATAAGGCTAAAGTTGGGAAATACTTTGTAGTAGCCTGTTTCGACATGCAGGTTATTTTTCAAGTAGGTACCAAAAGGAGACATTTCCATATTCTATTATAAGTCCAAAATAAACACCATGAATCTAACAGTAACAGAACTGGGAAATGATTCTCCTACATACTGCTATGTTTGGCATGGAGGAGAAGGTGAAAAAGGAGTTACAGAAGTTGGTTCTTGCATACTTCAATATTTAGAAAAGTTGCAGATTTCTGATTTTCGAAAGGAGTGTTTTGCCTCGGTTACATTTCGTTGCCTAAGGCAAAGATGCTGTCTTCATTGGATTGTTCTTTCCCACTCCTTACACAAGAAAGATCAGAACATGATCAAACCATACCAGTATCTTTATTATTTTGATACCTGATTTTCACCTATTTTAGGTCAGAAGATGCTTAAAATCTGGACCGTTATTTGTTCCTGATCAATAGTACATTGATATGAACTGCAAAAAAAAGGAAATCCATATTCAGTGACGTAATTATCCCATAGCGATTTCATTGATATTAAACAACTTGCAACAGCAATGGTTTCTAATTTCAACGTTAACCAAAATGGGGAAGCAGTTCTATTAAGTAAAATGAAGGTTGTTCAAGTAAAAAAGGATGTACCGTTTCCATTTTTTTACAATTATTGGAATATGGTTGACCTTAGACGTCAAAAGAAATCCGCAAGAACTTCGGGATACCGAACTTCAACATTTTCTGATACCTTACCTTCCTTAGAAAAAGCTTATAAAACAAAACTACTGCTAAATGACAACAAAAAGAAGATCTTAAATTTCTTTTGGATAAGAATTTCATACCGAGCTATTACCATAACTTCTACAATTCAATATTTTAACTTATACTTGTATAACCTGATCAGTTTTATTAATTTGCCATTTATTCCATTCACTTTAGTTTTTTTTGTTTTTAATAGTAGTCGTTCACTGTTTCATAAGCAAAGATTTCTTTCTGTAGGTACTCCATTTTTGAAGTTTATTTCTAGAACCGTAGTTTTTTAGTAATGTAAACTAACCTCGAAGTTCATTAAAAAAATTTTAAGTAAATTTTAGTGTATTATTCAGTATCTCGAACAAGACAAAATATTAACCTAAACTGGAAATTTCCGGGAAAAACTGTATCATCCCAAATCAAATTTCGATTTTGGGGGCAAAGAACCAGGCAGCCGCCTTATGGAGAAATGGGCTTCGGTGAAATTTCATAAATTGTTAGTATATTGTAGTTGACGACTTTCTGAACAATAGGGCCCAACTGAATCCTATGACTAGTTTCAGAGATACAGGGTGTTTAAGTTGGAAAATTTTTTTAAAAGCATTTATTTCTTATTTTCTTCAATGTACCAAGAATTTTTTTCTGTGATAGTGTTCTAATGACACTATATATCAGTCCCTAATGAGAGAAAGTTTCATTTGCTAAAGGGATACTCAAAAATTCAAAAAACGGAACGTTGACTTGAAATATAATTCAACTTTCAGGAATTTCAATTTCTGGCAGGATTTGCTTCCGGTTAGTTTATAATAATAAGATATGCAAACATTTTTTACAGGGCGAGTCAGAAAGTTGGTCGCCCCTGTATCATATATTTAATAGAATTTTATATACTTTGTACTGCATGTTAATAGGTGACATTAAGTCATTTTGAAATATATATAATTTATTTATGATATACAGGGCTATTCAAAAGATATGTATGGAAGAAAATCCGAGAATCAATTTTTTTTGGAAATCTCCCTGTAATTAAATATTTCCTCCGTGAATTTCTGTGATACTTTCATATTACCCTTACTTTGAGTTTGTTCGTAGGATGTAGAAGTTTTTTCAACGTGCTATGATCAGTTTTTTCATCCCGACAATATGATGACAAGCCTATCATTATTTTCTTCATATACGGGTGTCCCGTAAAGACCACGTCAAATTGAAGGAGAATGTAGATCAAAGGGTGCCCTACCTGCTATGAAAAAATCCCTCGTATAAAAGTCTCATCGTTTTCGAGACATTTAATTATTATAAAAATTATGAATTTTTGCCCCTCTCAGTATTTTTTTTTTGTGCTGTTGGTACAATTTTATACTTCTCTAATTCATTTACTCGGTAAAATATTCATGAATAATTATTCTAACTTCTACGTTACGAAAATACTCCGAATATTTCAAAGGGGGCTGTGAGAAATGTTTTTATTAGATTTTTTTTTAGAAGTTTAGCCCATCGTAGTGAAAACAAAATGTACTAGGCTACTGCTGCACACTACATCAATAAATTGCCTATTTTATGGAGATTTCAAAATGGTATAACACAAGAGATTTGTAATCGTAAAAAAAAGAAATTGCCAGTTATATCCAAAAAAAAAGTTTCAATCGACGGTTTTTATTCAATTATTTATTGTAGG
>CAJUYG010005793.1:0-13218 GCA_910591675.1 Galerucella calmariensis
AGTCGAACTTTCATAGCACAAAAATCGATCCAAAATATAATTGCGGGGCTTCGAATGCTGTAATTGCTGAGTGTATGCTAATTACCTAGTTCCAAATCTAGATGCAAGCTCCTCTTACATGATCACTTGTTTGACCAACCATAAAACGTCAATCAACAGTGCTAATATGACTCCGAGTGCTTTGATTCATGAGAATGGTCAGATTTTACACACATGATGAAGCCAAGAATGCATTAAATCTCATAATTTGTCAACATTTCCTGCCGATTGAGGCGACTGTCGTGTTCTGTGACAAAATCGTTATTGTGAGTTACGGCTGAACTTCGGAATACCGGACTCATATACACCTGTATTTAATTTAATCGTACATTTCACTTGAAAAAATGAATTGAAGATTTCAAGCGTAGGTCTAAAATATCAACGATCATCCTGGTAATGAGTCGGTTCCATTTTAGATCCACATCAGTTATTTATTTAACAGATTTAAAAGAATAACCACCTCTCAGAACTCACATTTCTAATATTATGTGACTGAAAAATTTCAAAACCTATTTACTGATATACCTAGGCTTTTGCGAGTTTTAACAAATTACTTTTCCAACTAATTAAACTTTTTTCAAGAGTTACAGAACTGATTCATGTTTATTTAGATTACTAATTAAATTAGGTTAAGGTGTCAATATCACACAATTCTGAGCTTAACGGATAGCGTTCCATGAAAGAAAATACTTAAGTGGTCTTCTCTAGTCTTATTCTATACATATAAAATGCTTTGTGTTGAATGACTGACTGGCAGATTAACACTCAGCCACAGTATAGGAACGAACTACTGTGACTCAGCCAAAACCGCTGAATTCTGAAACTTGGAATGTGTGTTCTTTGTATGACGTAGGCATTCGATATAAAAGGGATTTCTCGGAAAATGGGGGCAAAGTTTGTACAGGACAACGACATTCCTTGGTCTAATCTACATCAAATTTTGCATAAACATTCTTTAACAAAATCGAATCGAAGACGTGTTTCATATTTTATTGAAACTCGCTGCGCTGTCGAAGTAAGGTTTGGGTTTACTTTAATCTACTCTGAAATTTATCCCATGTCTCTGAGCTCTCGTCGCTTACGGACAAAAATAATACTAAGATAACTTTACCATTTACAATTACTAGATTGACATAATCATAAAAGTATTTAATACAATTACCGAATTTGAAGAAATAGTTGAAAATTATTATCATATGAGAGAAAAAAATATAAAATAAAATACCAATCATACAAGTAAACGGAATATAACCTTACTGTCTTATTAATAAAAATTTCTTACTTCGCCCTTACTCTTAGATTAGTCAGAGACTAGTTACTCTGAGACTAGCGTCGGTTTAAAGGAGTAATACAATTGCTATCAATAAACTCCGACTAAGGAGGTAATAGTTACTCTTTCCTTATTACTGGGTTTTGACATGACTTAAGGAAGATTCACAGTTGTATGGTAGGAATTGACCAATAAAGTGACGTTATGGTGACATATGTTCTGTTTTTTATTGTGACATGTGTCAGTGGTCTGTTCATTCATTTCAAAAATAGTTATCTCATAATTATCTCTCAGTTTGTATTTTGTGTTAAAAGTAGTATTTCCGTATTTTCTTCACGTTTTTTTATTGTTAATACCTAGTTATATATATTTAGTAGGAGTTCTGTTGAAAGACTCACTCTCACTCAAATTGAAGGAATCAAAAAAAGGCGTGCTGAGGAGAAACTCCAGATTACTATAAAACGCAAAGAACATGAAAAATGTTTGCAACAAAAAGAAAATGAAAAATTAAATAAAAACTGATAAAAAATTTTATTTTTAATTTTATAGCTCTCAATTCCTCTTCTAACAATGTTTTTGAGGGATTAGCCCGAATTTTATAAAATTTAATTTTTCTGATCAGACGAATATTTTCTGCTTCTTCCATCTTTCTCAAATCTTCCAAATAATAATCCCTTTCTTCCATCGCAAAATAATTACCACTCACTGAACCAAAGCAAATATTTAATAAATATACATAATTGATAAAAATAAACTGAAAAGGTGGAACGTGTCGCGGGACACACGGTAGGAACTTGAGTTCCTTTTAAGCAAAATTTATGTAATACATCTGACGTTATAGATAAACAATTTGCATATTTTTTGGTGGTTGAGTAGTGAGTACACCAGACTCTCACGCGGTAGACCCGGGTTCGATTCCCCGCGAGGAATTTTTTTTATTGTTAATTTTATTTTTAAATAATCATTCTGCTTGATATTAATAACGACAACAGGTAGACGTTTGAAATATTCAGCAGAATATTCATTATTATAGATAATGGTACGGTACCCTCCATGAGGGAGTCCGACTGGCAACATCTACTTATAACAGCATCGTATATTTTAAAAAGGAAACCGTAGCATTATACAAATTGGACATTCGTTTACCACAAAATTAGTGGAAACATAAAATTGAATTGTTAAATTTTTAATTTGGAGTTATATTACAGTTTATAGAAATTTTTATTTTCTAGATTTTTTCCTAAGTGGGTCGTAGAAAAAATATGCTGCTCGACTCGTGTGGATTGTCCATATCGCACTTGAACGATTGAGCACTCCGCCTACGGCGTCGTGCTCCATCTTCGTCCTCGTGCGATATGGCCATCATATCCACACTAGTTGCACAAACTACAATTTGTTTCAAAATATGCCCTTTTACATTTAAAAACTACCTGCCAAATGTCAAATCAATTTATCCATCAATTTTAAAGTTATCGAATTAAAACATTCAAGTTTTCAAAATTTCAACACCCTGTATTTCGAAAAGTAGCTAGACCCCTTAATCGCGCAAAAAAAATTATGAAAATAATAGTAAAAATTTATCCGAACAAATTCAAGTAGATCACTAGCACTGCGAATACCAGCTTTGCATAGAATTTCAATATAGCATCGGTGGTTCAGTGGTTAGAATGCTCGCATTGCATGCGGGCGGCCCGGGTTCGAATCCGGGTAGTAGCATATTTATTATTATGAATCGCTGCTTCGTAAACAAGAGAGAGACTAAGGAGGCACAAGTACGCAAAAGCAAGACACATAACGAAGCAATGTAACATAACGTAGCGTAACGTAACGCGTAACGGTCAGATCTTTCGCGTCGCGACCCCTGGTCGCTCAAACATAACCTGGCGTAAAGAACTAAAGTTCCAATAATAATACGAACTGATAATGCAAAAACGACAAACTAAATTTCAAATTAGGATATGACATTTATAATACCACAATTGACAGTTCAACAAAACTAAGGTTATATTTATTCGAAGGTTATTTCGAGCTTAAACTACCTATTTCCATGGATTAAAATTATTACCAAAGTTAGTCCCAGACTAACCTCGGAGTAGCCTATTCCTTATCTAATATGAGTTTATTAATAGCGTATCTGTCAAACTGATGGTTTAAGCATGGAATAAAGTTAGTTTCAGGTTACTCCGTGTTTATTAATAAGACCGTTAAAGTTTACAAAAAAAACTACTCACCTATCCTAATACTTCTTTTTATTTTACTTTTCATATTTCTACTGTAGGTCTTATATACAGACCAACCAAACTGTAGTACCAATACTGATACTTTGATGTAGGTAAATAAGGATTTCATCTCTTTTTTTTTGGACAATCAAGTTTCTGTTGACGACTCCATTCTCTTATCTTCTGTAAGTTCCTTGTGGCATTGCTTATTATTCTATTCTCTTATTTTTTGGGAATCAAACCACAATAATGTTTTTTATTTTTTATATCGACGTTTCGGTATCGTTCCAGCTACCGTTGTCAAGATTAACTAGTAATAAAATAATTTTTGGTCCCTATCTGACACAACGGAAAAAATATGACAACTAGACAATCAATGATATTTTGAAGTTCAAAACTACAAAACTTTGTTGTGAAATTTTGTTAAGGTCCATTCACAGTAGATCACATCTCTGGTAAAATGTGAAATAATAGTTATTCACGTAATTAGTGGGATATGGACATTATTAACGCACGCATGTGAAGTTTGTACGACGAGGCCGTAGGGCAAGTCGTGTAATCGCATAAGTGCGTTAATAATTCCTATCACACGTGTTACGTACAAACTTTTATCTACAACTGTTTATTAGTATTATTAACAGTAACTATATTGAAAAATTGGAAAAAAATTCAATCCAACGTATTTTTAATGCAAACATAAGGTACTGTGTATCATATTTTGTGACCATAGCAACAAAGACAAACAAGGCTGTGGAAATAATACAAATTAGTTATGTCATCAAATTTTCAAAGTTGAACGAACAAAAATCTATAAAAATGAGTTCAAGTGAAGACAATCTCCTTTCAGAAATTGAAAATGCAGCTTCCAGTGTTATTTTAAATATTTAATTATGGTATTAATATGTTTCTGGATTTCTATTATCGCACCAGTGCGGTAATGTAATCAAAAACGCACTAGCGTGGTAATATACGTCATTATGACACTGAAAATAGTGTCAAATTGTACCCGTTACATGACAGCTGTAGATAAAATATCTTATTTTATGACATTCTAACGATATGATAGTCTACTAGAAATGGAATCCAATGAAGTGCACGTTCCAGGAACGGTTTTTATTGGGATAGCGCTTTTTTTCGCTCATTTTGGAAATGTTGTTAATAAAACGAGTTTGTTGTTACTTTTTTGTGTATGATTATTTTTGTTTTCAAAATATGTATAACTCAGTTTGGTGATTTTGTGTATTGAAGTGTATATCGATTAAGAAAACTATTCCAATGATAAATTATAAGAAAACCTGGATAAAAACTTATGATGCTATCCTGATAACGCAGGTAATTGATTATTGGAAATTTCTCTTTCTAACATTGGTAATCAAATTTGACTACATTCGGCTGAAATACTAGCTACACATTCATCTGCATTTAGTTGTATAGAAGCACTTTCTTTGATTTTTCGTTTTTTATTATTGGCTCTTTCAATATTATTTTTGTCGAATCCCATTGAATTTTATGCCCCTCTTCCCAAGCATGTTTACAAATACCTGAAAAGAACTCCCTATCTTTGATATATTTTTTATGTTCACTTATTCGGACTTTCAATGGTCGAGATGTTTCACCTAAATAGAATTTGTCACATTCACAAGATATCTGATATATGCAATTTTTTGAAGATTGTTCTTTATTTTTTGGTTTCGTTTTTGTTAGTATAGATCTCAACGTATTGCTAGATTTAAGGCTAGTTCGAATATTGAATTGATTACCAATTTTCTAAATTCTTTCTGATAAACCCTTAACATACGATATTGTCAAGTTTTTAAGAATTATGTTAGCTGAATTATTAATATTATTGTTAGGTATTATTATTGTTAAGTCGCTCGTCTCCCATGATACCATATTATGCTTCTAAATTTCCTCTAGTTTGCTTTTAATTGCCTCTACTTACCTCTAATTACCTCTACCATGTGTTTGCAGTATTGCCATGTATTGCATGCTAGGTCTTCATAAATTAGTGGAAGTCCATGCTCATATAGCGGCTCAAATGAGCGTATGAAAACTACATGATTCACTGGGTTGATGTTTTATTGGATAACTTAACTAATTACACTATTTCTGAACATGAATATATCTATTATACATCTGAATACATTATTCTACATCTGAATGCTCACTTATATACTTCATCAGCATATATACATACTTCGATTATCCTCTTACGTGATAGATCAATGTCGCGCTAATTCTTACCTTGCTTTCAATCATGACCAAACCTAACTTCTGGGTTCCCCCGAAAAATAGCAGAATTTTTGATAAATCACTTTTTATATCGGATAATAGTTGCGTAGTGTTAATAAAAGTTGTGATCCATTATATTAACGCTCGTATCTCAATTTAATCGTTGTTGTATCTCGCAACGATCAATTTCATTTCAACCCAAGTTGCAAGCAGTTGGTAACGATCGATATTTTATTGGTGAAGGAAAACAAAAGCAGCCGCTTTTGCCTACCTACAAGTGTTTTGAAGTTCTGAGTGTATTCAAGAATGACATAACGTGCTCAAGAGAAAGTTTATAAATGGGTTTATTTTCTAGAGCTCTTTCCTGCTCTAAATAAACAAACAACGCTAACGGACAAAGGAAGTTATGGAAACTTTCGCAATATTGGTGTTTTCAAGAAAATATTATCAGGACGAAATCAGGAATGTGGTAATATATACTTTGGCAAGTTTATCTGAAACCGTGAAAGGAATGCAGTAAAACATTCGATATTGCCACATTTAACTATGAAAAAACTGAAGTGCTTACTATGTAGTGATAATAATTAGAAAAGGGTCTTTTTATTATCAACAATATTAAAAATATGATTAAACGTTAATTTTATAATGTACTTGTTTCCTTGGATTTATTCTATCAACATTATTTTTTCAATTTATGAATATTTAAAGATGAACACTTTTCCAAATATGATATGGGCTTTTTGAAGCTCTGGCAGCGTTGTACGAAAACCATAATGACCACACCCTCGAATTACATAATTGGTGATTTGTATCGACCAGCTGACTTCTTATTGGCAAGCGCGTGCGTGAGATCTTCCCTCTCACTTCGTCAGTTGACTGATATTGATTTATCCAGTGGCGTTATACCTTTGTATTTTCAGTTTTACTTGGTAAAATAGGTACCGTACGCCACTTGTACGTTTGACAGATAGGCGCCATGTTTTTCCTCGCCTCTTACCGATCCCGTAGAGCTTCAGATAAACTTGCCAAACTATACAAAGTGTTTTTGAAAAAAAACCACCTTATAGGATAAAATGAATGGTAGATGATCCAGTATTGCATAGGAAATTATTGACAGCCTTTCACATTGTTCTCAAATGCAAAGCACTGACTTACTTGAGATGTTGACTTTTAGGACTAACGTGCTCATGGAAGGATTTCTACAACCACAACCCTCTATTATATCCAATAAAGGGAACTTCTGACAAATCAATAAATACATCGATATTTTCTCACCATTAAAAAAATAAAATTCCACTCTGGATTCAAAAGCCCTTTACTCAATACTAAATATTATTTTGTCGATAGGTTGGGTCAAGCAATTTTTGGAATTTATGTTTTTCGACAAAAAAGCGTTTATGCCTCATCCAGGTTATTGAGGTGGTTATTCTCAACCGGGACAGGCCTAACAGTTTATTGGAGGACATTCGCCAACTTTTACGGCAGACCCAATAAGCAAAGCTAGAAAAACTGTCAAACCCATAATAGGAATGTTAACAGGGAACTGTGAGCTTAACAGACACGCAAAGCTAATGAGGTTGACAGACCAGGCCATGTGCAGATTCTGTCACCTAGAGTACATCCTATGCAAGAGCGACTACTTTGTGAATGTGCGGCGATAAGGAGATTAGTAGTCACTGACATGGAAGCATCAATCTCTAGGCTGATTCGCTACTTAGAAAAAATCGGGCTGAATAATGTTTCCTAGTATCAGAGTACCATACTAAAGTTGAGAATGTTGCAGTGAAATAGGCCAATTAGTCCTCTCATCAAATCTAGTATAATTCAAATATAAAAATTGCAAAAAGTTTCCACGATAAGCGACAACATCGCATAGTTCCCAATATTTCACTTAAATGAAGCATGTTGTGTGAGTTTTGCCCTGTCTTCATAAGGGGCAGATCCTAAGCCGACCAAACTCAACTTATAAAGCTGTCCTCAGCTGGAATCCCAACTCATCTTTCTATAAATGTGCGGAGATTTCGCCGAGGTGGGTACTTTTGCAATCTACCAAGTGACTTGAGACTATTAGCTAAGCTAAAAGTCTTGCGTTGTTTTTTTCGGTGTTATGGTCGTCGTATTCCGTTATGTCGCAGGATCGTTGCTAGCACCTGTCTTGCATCCTTTTGAGGTTGGTTTTGGTGCTTTTCTTGTCTTCCTTTTATTTGGGGTCTTTGGGTATCCCTAATAGCTCGGTGAATGTCCTTACAGGCAGTTCGCGCAAGTCCTTGCCCTGTTTTGTGCACTCGTTGGAGCTGTGTCATCCTTCGAACTTGACGCAATGGTACTGGCAGATGTAACACTGTGTCGGTCCATTTTTTCTAATAATAATAATAACAATACCTAATAATAATAATAACCACCCCATATTACAAGTACCATCCGAATTCGGTGCTAGAGAATGCTGATTTTAGACTATACTACGATAGGTCAATTATCACCGATAGACGGGTGACGAATAACCAGCCTGATATTGTAGTTGTGGATAAAAAAGCTAACTCGGTTTATCTGGTGGATGTTGCTGTACCCAATAATAACAATATTCTGGACAAATACAACGAGAAAATTGCAAAATATACCGATCTTGCAATTGAGGTAAGACAGATGTGGCATGCAGAGAAAATAGAGGTGGTACCGATCATCGTTTCATCTACGGGACTAATTCCCAAAACTCTACAAGATAGCCTTACCAAATTAGGTCTACACAAAAATACATACATCGATCTGCAGAAGGCTGCCATTCTAAATACCTGTCACACTGTCCGTAAATTTCTAAATATGTGACTTCCGAGCCTGATCTCATTTGCGTTTACACACGCTCGGGATAGGTGAACATTACCAGCAAGTGCTGAGCAAGTGCATACTTGGAATGATAATAATAATAATAATAATCCCTTAGTCCACTTTGGTTCTGTTTGGCAATGAACCCACTCTCCAATCTACTCAACGATACGGATTACGGCTATAAACTTAAAGCCAACAGGAACACTAGCTGCACTGTTTCCCACCTTTTATATATGGATGACATCAAAATATACGCATCCAACCAGCGTCAAATTCAACATTTACTCAATATCACTGAAAAATTCTCCAGTGATATACAAATGGGATTTGGATTAGACAAGTGCAAAACCTTAAATATCGAGAAGGGTAAAATCGTTAACGGAGATGTGTTACTACCCAATGGGAATATGATAACTGCCATGCAAAATGGCGAGACCTACAAATATCTAGGATTTCAGCAAGCTAAGCTATTAGACCAAAAGCAAGCAAAAATCAAAATTAGGAGCCAGTTCACTCAAAGGGTAACTACTTTATTGAAATCCCAGTTGAACGCAGGAAATCTAGCAAAAGCAATTAACACCTACGCCATACCAATCCTGACATACTCATTTGGAATTCTGAAGTGGACAAAGACAGAGCTGGAGGATATTCAAAGAACAACCCGTACTATGATGACCAAACACAAATGTCACCATCCGACATCATCAGTTATCAGGACAACATTACCAAGAAGAGAGGGAGGGAGAGGTCTAGTGGACATAGTTAATTTACATAACAAACAAATATCCAGACTCCAAGAATTCTTCATTGCCAAGGCTGAAACATCTGAATTGCATGAGATGGTCGCAAAAGCAGATAAAAACTACTCCGCCTTAAATCTTGTAAGCCCTGATATGAGACTTGGAATCGTTACAGATTCTGACAAACAGGTGGAGTGGGCCCAGAAAGCGCTTCATGGTCGACATCATCACGACCTCAATCAACCTCATATCGACAAGGAAGCATCAAATAAGTGGCTATCTGATGGAACATTATTTCCAGAAACAGAAGGATTTATGATGGCAATTCAAGACCAAGTAATTAATACCAACAATTACAAGAAATTTGTCATGAAAGATCCAAACATCGCTACGGACAAGTGCAGAAGGTGCCAACAAACAACAGAGACGATACAACACATTACGTCGGGATGTTCAGCCTTAGCTAACATTGATTACCTACGTAAGCACAATCAACTTTGCAACATCATCCATCAGAAGTTGGCCAACAAATTTGGATTAGTGAACACCTACACCCCATATTACAAGTACCATCCGAATTGGGTGCTAGAGAATGCTGATTTTAGACTATACTACGATAGGTCAATTATCACCGATAGACGGGTGACGAATAACCGGCCTGATATTGTAGTTGTGGATAAAAAAGCTAACTCGGTTTATCTGGTGGATGTTGCTGTACCCAATAATAACAATATTCTGGACAAATACAACGAGAAAATTGCGAAATATACCGATCTTGCAATTGAGGTAAGACAGATGTGGCATGCAGATAAAATAGAGGTGGTACCGATCATCGTTTCATCTACGGGACTAATTCCCAAAACTCTACAAGATAGCCTCACCAAATTAGGTCTACACAAAAATACATACATCGATCTGCAGAAGGCTGCCATTCTAAATACCTGTCACACTGTCCGTAAATTTCTGTGACTTCCGAGCCTAATCTCATTTGCGTTCACACACGCTCGGGATAGGTGAACATTACCAGCAAGTGCTGAGCAAGTGCATACTTGGAATGATAATAATAATATTAATAATGTTTATTCATAAAATACAATACAATTTGATGAAAACAATTTCAAATCTTTCAGAATAAATATTGAAACATCGCTGAGGCATAATAATGCCTGTGCGCGAGTTATAAAACTTGTAATAACATGTATAAACCATATAAAAATAAAATAATATAAAACAGCATAAAACAACATAATTTAGTGATAATATAATATATAGTGATAGGTCTTGATAGTGAGTTGTGGTCAAAGTCGGGAGTTAATGTCTTAATCGGGTAATAAGCGTTTTAGCTTTGCGTTTAATTTTGAAATTAGGATAATATTTTGTAATATGCCAAAAATAAAATTGAATAAACATAAATAAATTATTTTAGATACCTTAAATTAATAAAATCATCAAAAATATGTCTATTTTTTCTAGATATCCAGTTTTTTACAGAATATTTGTAACGTGGCAGTTTATTTATTTCCTTAATATTATTTGGTAGCATATTGGTGCAAAATAAGTGGTACATCGTTGTACAATGGTCTTTGATCTCATTGTGAGGTAAGTACATTTACGTCGAGTAGGGTAATTATGTTGTGGAAAAAGTATATTCATATTTCTTTTGAAGATGTTTATTAGAATGTTTTGGCAGTATAACTGTCTCATGTCAAAAAAATTACTATCCATAAAAAGCGCATCGCTGGGGTAAAACACTGTTTTTTTTTTAAATTAGCTTTATAATCCATTTCTGCATATTTTCCAACTGTTTCGAATGGCAATCTGCCACACCACCCCAACCAATAATTCCGTACGTAAGATGCGATTGTACCAGGGACAAATATAAAGTTTTCAACTGGGTTTCATCTAAAGAGTCGCGTAAGTATTTAAATTTATGTAGCAACCCTCTGAGTTTATTAGTAATATTTTTCACTTGTAGATCCCATTTCAGATGCCTATCTATAATAATACCTAGGTACTTAATTGATGAGGCTTCGGGAATTTGAGTATTTTCATCAACATATATTGCACTAAGATTCGGCAAATTATTTATGTAAAATGTAAATGGCAGATATTTAGTTTTTTCTTTATTTAACGTTAGTTCATTTAGCTGAAACCATTTTTTAACTGCTTTAAAATCGTCTTCAACTTCCATTTTCAGCGTTTGCCAGTTTCTTGGCTTGTATGTTATGACTGTATCATCTGCGAAACTTATTATTTCTCCTTTTGTATTCACTGCCGTCAGGCTGTTAATATATAGGGTAAAGAGAAGAGGTCCAAGTAGAGTCCCTTGTGGTACGCCATAGGTGATTGTTTTTGGTTCACTAAATACTCCATCCACTTCCACATATTGTTTTCTATTTTTTAGGTAGCTTTCTATTATACGATATATTTTTCCACGTAGTCCATAAAATTTAATCTTTTCCAGTAAACGCTTGTGACACACCGTATCAAAAGCTTTAGAGGGGTCGATAAGGATACAAACTGTAGGTGTTTCCGTAACTAAAGCATTTGTATTTATAGTTGAGAGATTAAAGCGTGTATTGCATCCCCTGTCGATTTTTTCTCTCTAAACCCATATTGATTATAATTTAGTACTTGAAACTTATTTAAAAACTTGGTTATTTTATTTTTTAGTATTTTTTCAAGAATTTTCGAAAGAACTGACAGCAGCGATATTGGCCTATAATTTTGTGTCAATGTTTTGTCGCCAGTTTTATATAGTGGCTTAACAATTCCAATTTTGAGGCATTCTGGGAAGCATTCGTCATTATAACTCTTATTTATTAGATAAGTTAACGGTTGTGAAATTTCATCTTTTATTTCCTTAATGGTTTCAACTCTGATGTTATCCCAACCAGGTGCTTTTTTAGATTTTAGTGTATATATTACATTTTTTACTTCGGCTTCAGTTATATTGTGTATATACATAGTATTATCGATATTGTCCAAATGTTCTTCGAAGTCATCTGGAGGTAATATGTTGTTTGCCAAGTTCTGTCCCAATTCGGTATAGTAGATATTGAAGTTATTTGCTATATCAATATTAGCTGTTAATACTTGCCCAATTCTTGTTAATTTTTCGATTTTTGGTTCAGGTTTTTTCTTTCCACAAATTTTGTTCACACAGTCCCACAAAGCTGAAGAAGAGTTTTCACTTTTTTGTATTTAATTATTTACATAATTCCTCTTATTTATGTTTATTAGGGATTTAATTTTACTCTTATATCTATTATATCTTTCTTCAAATTTTTTATTTTCAGGGTTTTTTGAAGTTAATGAGTACAGATTGTTTTTTTCCCTAATGGAATTCGCTAGACCTTTAGTCATCCATGGTTTTCTTACCAACTGTTTATTTTCTTTTATTTTTACCAATTTTGTATTTTTATCTATATGATACTTCAATTTATTTACGAAAGAGTCGAATGCTGCATTTACATTTTTTAATATGTACATGTCTTCCCATTTTTCATTTTGTAATTCGGTTTTTAGTTTAACATGATTTAAATAGCTTTTGTAGTTTAACTTTTCTTCATTTGGAGCTCCTTGGTCAATACGTATAGTTAATCCTATTGGAAAGTGATCCGTTATATCGTTCTCAAAAATAAAACTATGCTGTCCTTTTATATTTCTATTTGTTTTAAAGAAGAAGTGATCTAAACATGTTTCACTAGCAGGTCTTGTAATTTTATTTATATACGATTCGAAATTGTAGGTGTTTAAATAGTTTCTATAATTTTCAACATGTTCCTCACTACTTAGCAAATCGATGTTCATATCACCTACTATAACATGTGTCTGGTGTTTCTTGTTTTTTTTTTCTAAATATCTTAGTAGTTCCAAGTTGAACTGATCTGGC
>CAJUYG010005795.1:0-13212 GCA_910591675.1 Galerucella calmariensis
TAGTGGTTGAAATACCTATACCTTTTCCACACCCATCTTTCAGTTTTATATATATATATATATATATAGTACAGTGTGTCGCATTTAAGATGAAGACACCCCCATATTTTCGCTGTTTGGAAGATTACAGATTTGAATTTTTGCAGAGTCATACATGGTGATGGGCCACATTTTTTAAGTTAATCAACTGAAATCTGAACTTTAATCTCAGCCTACTACGATTTCACAAACGGGGTCACTTTTCGATATTTTGCTTCGCGTAAAAAATATCAAAAAAATATATTCGAAAAAGTTGTTCAAAATATCATTTCAATCCCACATCCCGAAATTCATCACAAAATTAGCATTTTTAATTTTTAAATTTTTTTGCCCACCCACATTTATTATTACAAGATATTGATTAATTTGAACAATATTCCTTTGAAAGTGCTGTTTATTTTACTAGAATATTTGAACACATGACACCGTGTAAAGATTTTAATTTCCAGGGCACAATAATTATCAAAATAAATAATTATTTTGTATACTTTATACCAAAAAATGAAAAAATTGAAAATGCGAATTTTGTGATAAAATTTGGTATGTGGGGTGAACATAATATTGTGAACAACTTTTTTTAATAATATTTTTCGATATCTCTAACGCGAAGCAAAATATCGAGAAACGGTCCTGTTAGTGAAATTGTAGTAGGTCAAGTTTAAAGTTCAGATTTCAGTTGACTATTTCAAGAAATGTGGCCCATCAAACTGTATGACTCTACAAAAATCCGAATCTGTAATTCTTCAAACAGCGAAAATATGGGAATGTCTTCATCTTAAATGCGACACACTGTATATATATTCAAGATGTAAATTCTGCTACATAAATATAAAAAAATTGTATATATTTAATACGTTAAATTTGTTATATAAAATATTTCATATGTATTTCGATTTACGAAGGCTGTCGTCATACGTTTCTCGACTAATGTCTGTCAAAACAGAAGAAGACGCGTCAATGTTATCATAGATAATACACACTTGATATTATAACCTCCAAATTGTCATTAGTCAAACAAAACTTTCTAGTCATACAATTACCCGCGCTAATTAAATGAATACTAAGAGCACATTTTGATTTTCCCGTTATATCTGTATCTATATCTTCACCCCTCAATTTTTTTTTCACTTTTCCTTGATTTCTGATCTGATTTAATTTTTCCAGATACATTTTTTTTTTGGCAATTTTTTCTTGAAGCATTATCAATTTCACTATCAGAACTGGTCTCAGAAACACATTTTGATTTTCTTCCTTTCACTGTACCTTCTAAATGATTAGAAACTTTAGTTATATCTACTAATGCAGCACTCTGGGCATAAATTTTTTCATGTATATTGAAATCCTGTGACATATAACTTGAAACTCTTCTTTCTTCTTCTTGTGAAGTTCCTTTTATTGCAATCTCGGTGGCCAAATGTTTTCGTAATTTTGTAAAAGTTAAATTTTCAAGATGTATTCCTAAGGCTCCACAGAATTGTTTGTGACACCTGTAGACATCAAATGTAATATTTTTGTCTACATTTGAGGGTTTAGCAAAAATATATATATTAGACGAATGTACTCCTGCTTCTTGTCTGTATCTCAAAATAAGTTTTATTCCAGGAAGAACTTTTATCTTATCGATTAGAAGAGCTGTGGAGTTGCCCAATTTTCCCCTAAATCCCATTCTTTCATATTTGTTAGCTTGTATCTTTTCTGTTTGGTCAAGATGCATTAGATCTCTGGTACTTACACATTCACGGTTATAAGAATCTTCTATTTCCATTCTTTGAGTCTCGCCTGGACGTTTTCTATTAAATACTGCTAAATATACCATTATATATTTATTTAATTTTATCCAAGCTGTATCTGAAAATTTAATTTGTAGTTGCTTTTGGAGAGAAGAAATTTTTTTGTACAGATATTCCAAGTATTTCTTAATAATTTCGTTTTCTGGTAATTCATTTGGTTTTTGTTTCAATCTCCGAAGTTTATTTTCACTATTTTTACACACACGATTAATGTAAGGTGCCAGTTCCTGCTTCGCTCTACGTGAAAATCCTTTTGCTCTCTTCATAAGAATATCATCTTCATTCTTGTCGCTTTCAGATTTGACTACCTGAATAATTTTCTTTATTTCAGTAAGTAAAGTACGAAAATTTGTTGGATGCTTATACGTATTTGTACAAAAATCCATATCTCCAATGCCATCTATGGCTTTACGGACAGTATCTATATTTCGTGAATTAATTAATTCCTTGCAACTTGCAATATTGGGATCATGCCATTTTACCCTTAACATAAATCTTCCTAATAGCCGCAACTGTGCCCTTATGTGGTTTTTTAAGTGATGCTCAGTATATTTTATGCATAAGTAGTTGTCATATACTACTAATATTTCATCAAAGAATATTTGGTTCGAAACCTCATCATGGAACATGTCCGGGGTGATTATATTTTTTAGAGTGTCTGAAGCTTTCTCATGAATGTGAAGAGTTAATTTTCTGGAAGCTCCTTGTAAATGTCTGTTCTCTGGATTTGGAGAACAGTTTTGTTTATGGTGGCGAATATTTTTTTGCTGAAGTATCCTAATCAGGAGGGACAAGGCACAAATACAGTATCAGAACTCTTTGACATTCTTGCAACAATATTTTTATCAATATTGAAAGCATCTAATTTGTTATGCTCGTAATCACCTTTTCGTCTCAGTCTATCAATTTTCTGTCTTCTTAAAGGGTTTGTTGAATGTAAACCCATAATTGCCCTTACTTCAGGCTTCTCTTTATGTACATTTTTCCTATGTCTAACTAATTGAAATATTATTTTCTTACAAAATAAACAACAATGTCTCTTATGGGTACTTGTCTTGCATTCATTCAACTGATCGGCTAAAAAGCAAGAAAATACCAACAGAATAACCAAATTATGTTACTTTGTACATGATATGTTCAATTTAAAAACATTTAGTTTAGTTACTTCAAAAATTATTAAAAAAAAGTTCAATAAAACATTTTGTGTAGTTATAAGTATTTCCAGTTGTGACTACAAATCAATTTTAAACTGTTTTTTCCAAAAAATTGGAATTTTTGTCGAGAAACTTGTCCTGTCTTTTCGTCTTTTCGAATTAGCAAGTCATTATCTATTTTACCACAAGATCTTTCAATACAATATGATACATTTTCTCTATTATACTTTTTCCTTCAACAAACTCCAAGAATAAAATTTAGTGGATTGAGGTCGGATCATCGAGAAAAAAGTATATGCAACTCCAGTGTACAATAAAGAAAATCTATTACATTGTATTCAAAGGGCACGTTAATTCGAAAAATGGGTTATTAATAAATCAATATTATTGTTGTATTGATGAAAATGGATTTCACTTTGAACATCAATGAACATTAATGAAGTTTTATAAAAACTATCGTTTTAATTAGGATTGGATTAGGAAATCAAAGTATTTGAAAGTCAAATATTCTTAGCAAATTTTATAGATAGTATTTTTTTTCAGTAAATAAAATGATTTTTTAATATTTGGGCCGAAAAAATATTTTTCATCATTAGCTTATATGTTTAGGAGTTTATGAGGGATCAAAACCCCATACTTACGCTACTGGTTTTTACCAAAAAATGTTATTCCCTTCAAAATATTCAGTTGGAAACGAAGAGCCTATAGAGAAACATGTTATACAAAAGACCGCATAGAGCTCTATGTGTGATATACTATACCAAAACTTCATTGAAATATGATAGATGGTACCAAAGTTATACCCCTAAACGTAAACTATTGGGTGCCTCTTTGACAATTCATTACTCGGGAGGTAATTTAGGGAAAAAATTATAGCAAGTATATGTATTTTTATCGTATTATTTTGACTTCCCCTGTACACTCCCAAGAGATTAGGTGATACTTAACGGACATCCTATATTTAATTTTTTTTTAAGTAGCTATGACAATAATTCACTCACCATGTATCTCAATTTCTGAATTTGATATAGCTTCTGCTGTATTATCGTGGAAATTATTTGTATTTTCCGTTGAATCTGGAGCCAATATTATGCTATTTGCTATATCCGTATATAAATATTGTGAGTATAATACATGTAATTTTTTCAAGCAACACTGTTAACCAACTTACTATGAATCTCAATCACTGAAATTAATCAAGTTTCCGCTGTATCTTCAAAACTATTTCTATATTTTGTTACATCTGAAGCCAATGTCATGCTATTTGCTAAAAATACAGATAGATTCAAAAGTTTTGCATCACCTTCTTCGGATGCGAAGGAATTTTTTTGCGCTAACAATTTTTTGTTGGCTTGTTCATCAATGTTTACCACTTCAATATGTTCCATATTTTTTGCAATATACAGATGTTAACAGTTTTTTTTGTAAGATAACATTTTTAGTGCGATCATTTTAACATTCGAGGCATTTGATTTTTACGATTTTAAGTGCAAACATGGATCGTCAAGTCATAAGTGAGATTGACCGTGCAAGAATAGTGGCTTTAGTTGAAGAAGGTCATTCTCGAAGGTTCGTGGCAAACAGAGTTGGCGTTTGGCAAAGTGATGTGTCTCGTGTATGAAACCGGTATCTCCAGACCAATTCTCTTCGTGATAGACCTAGAAGCGGTAGAAGGCGTGTTACTAATCAGCGGCAGAACCGCTATATCCACTTAACTATCCGAAGAAACCCGACCATGGCAATACCAGCACTCCAGAGATATGAGACATGCGTTGGGAGTTCAAGTATCGATCTCGACATTACGAAGACAAATACATGCGACAGGTTTGAGGTGTCGCCGACCAATAAGAGTGCCCAGACTACAACCTGAGCACAGAGTTCGCCGACTACAGTGGACTCAAGAACACGCGGCCTTGCCTGAAGAATTTTGGAATTCGGTGTTTTTTCCGACGAGACAAGGATTTGTTTTGTACCAGATAGCCATCGAATACGTGTGTGGCGGGATCCAACAGGAGTTGCTCAGCTTGCCCATGCTCGTCCCGTGCTGCCCTTTAGAGGAGGAAGTGCTATGTTTTGGGCTGGTATCATGTTAAATGATCGCACCTAATTAATTCATGTGGAGGGAACGAGGACTGGTGATAGGTATCTCAGAGATATTCTACATCCTCACGTGAGACTATGGTGCGCAGCTGTTGGCAATTCCTTCGTTTTTATGGACGATAACGCCCGACCTCATCGGACCAGAGCTGTAAATGAGTATCTTGAAACTGGAGGGATCAATCGTTTGTACTGGCCTGCCCTATCTCCTGACATGAATTCCATAGAACATGCTTGGGACATGCTTGCCAGGGCAGTGGCAGCACGCAGAAATCCACCCAGGAGTGTACAAGAGCTTGTTCATGCGGCCCAAGAAGAATGGCGAAATATTCCTCAACAGAATATCAATAATTTGGTAAACAGCATGGGCAGGCGACTTCAAGCTTGCATAAATTATAGAGGTGGAAATACTCTTTATTGATAGTTCTCATGCAGGTTCTCACTTAACCTTTTCTTTAAAAAGAATCAATTTGTATTTAATTTATTTCATTTCTAATGATACTTTTTGTGTTTAAAGCAAGTTTATTATTGGATAATAAAAATTTTTGACAAATATAAACATTTTTTTCATTGAAACTAATTATTTGATTAATCTCTGATCCATTTATAATGAACACATTTTTTTTTTCGGAGATTTAGGGTGATGCAAAACTTTTGAATCTATGTGTATGTTAATATACAAATAATGTGAATGGATTATATTTAATTTTTTTTCAAGCAACATGGTCAACTGACTAACCATTAATCTCAGTCTCAGAACTTAAGACAGTTTCTGCTGTTTGATCCTGAATATTATTTCTATTTTCTGTTATATCTGAATCCAATATTATGCTTTTTGCTAAAAATTGAATAATGTTGTGAATAATATATTTACTGTTTCGACCCTTACTTTGTGGAATCTACTCATCATATTACTTTTTTATGAATAAAACTAACTATTTCTAGAATAATAATTTACAATTGTTTTGATACTAACTGATGATGATAGTAATATCGAAGCAATTGTAATTTTTTTAGAATTTTCATCATTTTTTCATAATATTGTTGAACCATTTTAGAAACAGTTAGTTCCATTTAAAAAAGGTAATATAATACATTTAATTATTTGAAACAGTTTCTGCTGTATTATCTTCAAAATTATTTCTATTTTCTGTTAAAGCCAATATTGCGCTATTTGTTAAAAATTTGTAGGTTATTATATATATATATATATATATATATACATTTTTTTTTTCAAGCAACACCAACAACTGACTTACCATGAATCTTAGTCTCTGAATTTAATACAGTTGTTACAGTTGTTACGAGCGATATATATATCTATATCTCGCCCCACGTTGGGCGCCAAAAATATATAACGGTTGTATTCTCGTTAAGCAATATGTGAATGAGACTCTAATCTACCCAGGCTAACTCTTTCTCCAAAAGAAATTGGTCATGTACAAATACATTGAACTATAATAATCGAAACCTGAAAAATGACAACGATCTCACCAATACTCCTTTTAGGTGCTATGTAGTCTGGTATCCACAGTGATCCTCAATTGCAATATGTTGCTATTATTTCCCTTATCCAGCCAAGATTTTATTTCATGATACACGGCTAATTGGCCAAGTTATATCCACAGCTAGTACCTAAATACGAAAAACTATTAAAATATTATATTCAATGTTTCATTATTAAACTGCATACCCTTGAAGGCGCTGATTCTCTCACAGTAATAACTATTAATTTCCAGGAAGGAGAGAAATCAAAGAATCTCTTCAATTGATTTTATTTTACAATTCCAAGAAAAACATAATTAATCAACAATGCTATATAGTGGATATGTTTTCTTTCATTGAGAAAACGAAGCTCTTTCTTACGAAAGTAATTAAATATTCAAAGTACGAAATAAAGTTTGTAGGGTACTTGAAGCAATTGCCTTAAGCTTACACTGCGAAAAATACGAATATTCCGACTTACTTATAATAATAATAATATTTACAATTCATATCAGCATGAATAATTTATCAATTAAAACTATTGACAAAGTGAAGAGGAAAAAAAATAGTAGTAATTAATCGCAAAAGAAATCAAAATATGTATATAGGTGAGTACATTTACAGCGCTCAGTGCTGTAGCACCTTAAACATTAAATTAATCAGAAAACAATAACCAATTTTGCCGAATCATGTGAAGGCACAAATAAATAATTAAAATTACTTATCTTCAATAATGTTTTGAAATAAAAAGGATTAGTCCCTCTGTTACACTGTCAACCAGGCTACAGTTCATAGGCTTCAGAAGAAAAAGGAGATGTAGACCATTACAATATTATCCAAGCTAACCATCCATGACCTTCAACGTTTGAGAAAATTGACCTCCTCACAATTCAAACAACGTTATATACAGAAATTAACATCAGTTTCTTGCACCAGATGGGTAACCAAAAGAACTTCCCTCTGGATTTGTTAAATGGCGTGTCTTCTTTCAATATGTATGCAATTGATATCCAAAAATCAGCTACAGAGCTTTTGATCAGAAGAAATCTCTTCTATAAGAAATTTATCAATTCTTCGTGCGACGGAATAAAGCCCACATTAATATGGATGACTTGTTCTCCACATGGAAAAGTCAGATTCTTACCGAAACGCACTATTGCAACCTTTTCTCAGCAATCAGACCAAGAAGAAGCAAACCAGTTCCCACGTCACCATCCTAATGATGACATGGAAAGGAAGGAGGAATCCACAATTTGCCAACTTAACAATTAAAATAACTATATCCTAAATTATTCGCACACACTGTACAGCTACTTACTATATTTTATAAACCTACAAGAGTTTTAAAGGACTAAATATAACAACCCTTTCAACCAGTTTTCCCTATCAACTTCAAGGAGTCATACTAGAAAATATTTAGACAAAATAAGTCGAATAAATTTTTAATGTCGGTTAACAACCGATAGGACCAGAGTACCTAGCTATTTTTGATCCTTATCGTTCACACCTGTTGGCAATTCGCATTTTAGTACCATCGATTGATAGACATACCAAACCAGTTTTAAATTGACAGTCTGGTAGAACATGGAGTGTATGAACACTACTAGATAAAATGAATTATGTAGTTTAGGTAAATTATTTATTTAAAACTATCTAAATTATATAAGTGAAATAAAATCAAATGTTTTGTAAATCACAATAAATGTTCGTTTTTCCAAGTTAACTTCTCGCTGGCTCGATCCTAACTGTCGTCTGTGCGGTCAGCGCTGGTATTTATAGATGGAAGGTCACGAGAGGGGGCAGACGAGGATAGTGCGCAGGCTAGAGAGTCTACAGGGGCGGCTCGACGGCTACAATCTCCCCCTCTGACCACGAAGGCGTCTCGACGAGTGATCAGGTCTAGTAGCTCGAGACGGTTCTGTAGGTGCTACTTGGGCGACCGACGGTTTCTTCTTGGGTCGGCCCCGTCTGTGTAGAGTTCTCACTGCTTGCGGAGTTGTCTCCGTATCTCCACTGAATAGAGTCAAATCACTCGCATGATATATCCCAAGAGGCACGTCTGGATTCTCGGGGTCGGCTATCGCGTAGCTAGTGGGCCCATGCTTCCGCAGAATTCTGTAAGGCCCGTCTCGACGAGGTGCCAGTTTAGTGGAGTATCCCTTCTGTGCATTGCTCAGAAAGTGGTTGCGAAGAAACACCCGATCCCCAGGCGTATAGTCGGGACTAGGTCGTCGTGAGAGGTTTTCACTGGCTTGGTTGCGATCTTGTCGGGCTTCAGTAATTTCTTTTGCAAGCTGAAGACTAGTGGCTAGCTGCTTTAATCTAGGAGTAATTTCAGCTACGAAATTCTCATTATGAATAATGGAGCTTAGATCATGGGTTACCTCATGAGGGGTGCGGAGCTCTCGGCCAAATGTCAAGTAGGCGGATGTATATCCGGTGCTTTCGCATTTAACGGTGTTCATGGCAAATCGGATGGTTGCTAAATGTTGGCACCATGTTTGTTGCTCTTTGCCAACTAGGATTCCCAATTGGGTTTTGAGGTCCCGGTTCTTTCGTTCTACGGGGTTCGCTTCAGCGTGGTACATGGGTATGTACGATTGTTTAATGCCGAGACAGAACGTTAGTTTTTGCATAATAGCGGATATGAATTGTACACCATTGTCACTAATAATTCTTCTAGGAAGGCCGTATCTTAGAAAAATTTCTTCCAGAAGAGTTTGGGCGCATGCTGCGGCTGTGGCGTCCTGTAGCGCAAATAGTTCAATCCAACGGCTGGTCGTATCTTCTATAATAAAGATCCATCTTTTTCCTTGGATGGAAGTTGGCAAGGGACCAAAAAGGTCTATGGCTATAACTTCAAATCGTTGGTTATGAGCTAAGGTCTGCATTAGCCCAGCAGGCTTTCTATTATCTATCTTGTATCTTTGGCATTCTAGACAGTTCGAGACGTGTTTTGCGATGTACTGCCTCATGTTAGGCCAATAATATCTTTTTGAGATACAGTAATGAGTCTTGTCGACTCCATAGTGTCCCGCCGTGGGGCATCATGAAAAGCTTGTAGAATTGCTTGTCGTTCGGTTTCAGGGACAACCAATCTAGCATCATCATCCTCCTGGTCGTCGCTATAACGGTACAGTACCCCTCTATGTAGTAGGTACCCTCTGGTGAACCATTTCTGAGATGATTCCAAGTTTCCTGAATCTTCCAAGGCTGTTATTATCTCACGCAAATATACGTCGGAGAGTTGCCTTTGACGTATGTCCTTTTCATTGTCTTTGGGTAAGTCAACGTGGATGTTGCAAATTGTGCAGTCGTCGGTATGAATATTGCATGGTGGCCTTGACAGTAAGTCGGCGATTGTGTTCGTTCGCCCGGGAGCGTAACGCACATGCAAATTGTATGATTGAAGTTGTAATGCCCATCGTGCCAGTCTTCCCGTTGGCGTTTTAACGGTGAGCAACCATTTTAGGGGCTGGTGGTCAGTTATTACAATAACCTTAGATCCCTCTATATATCCTCGGAATTTTGAAACAGCCCATACAATGGCCAGAGCTTCACGTTCCGTGGTATTGTAGTTTCTTTCGCTGGCAGTTAGAAGCCTGCTCGCGTATTCGATAGGGTGTTCCTGGTCTCCCTCCCCCTGGACCAACACCCCACCTAGTGCGTATGCACTGGCGTCGGTTTTAATAGTATATGGTTGGGTGTCGTCAGCTTGTTTCAACACAGGACCAGTGGTGAGAAGGTGTTTTAATTGTTCAAAAGCGCTTTGCTCGGCTTGTTCCCACTTCCAGTTAGCCTTTTTCTTGGTGAGGTCGGTCAAAGGACGGGCTAACGCGGCGAAATTTGGTATGAACCTTCGATACCAGGAACAGGTTTGAACGAACGAAAGCAGCTGCTTTACGTTTTGGGGTGGTGGCAGAGTCGTTATAGCAGATACCTTCGCCGATTCCATAACTATGCCTGTCGTCGTTATCTGGTGTCCTAAGTAGTTAATCCGTGAGCAACTAAAACGACACTTCTTCCTATTTATTCTTAGATTATAGTATCTAAGTTGTAGTAGTACGGTTTCTAGATCTCTTAGATGTTGTTCGAACGTAGAGGATCGTATTATCAAGTCGTCTAGGTAGACAAGTAGGGCCACGCTGCTCAGGGATACCTTGAATCGGTCCATTAGACGCTGAAAGGTTGATGGTGCTCCTCTGAGACCGAAAGCCATTCTTTTAAAGCGATATACTCCAAAGGGAGTAATGAATCCAGTTTTGTCTCTGTCGCTTTCTCGGACCGGTATCTGCCAGTATCCAGACTGCAAGTCTAAGCTAGACATATAAGGGAGACCTTTAGCAGCATGAAGGAGGTCGTCAATTCGTGGGAGCGGGTAATGATCTGGTTCGGTGATCGCATTTAGTTTACGGTAGTCTACGCAGACTCGAAGATCACCATCTTTCTTGGGGACCAACACTACTGGCGAAGTCCAAGGGGTACTGCTTTCTTCGATGATCTCCTTTGCCAACATATCATCCATCTTCTCCCGAAGTATAGCTTGGCGGTTAGCATTCAATCTATAAGGTGCACTTGCTATGGGTGCATGATTACCAGTATTAATGCAATGTTCAGTTTGTCTAGTAGGGGGACCATTGGTTTCGAATTGGTCTTGATACTTTTCTAATAGTTGGTTCAGGGAGTCTTTTTGTTCCTCTGAGAGTTCAGGTGCTTCGTCGGCTTTTAGCAGCACATTTATGGTGAACAGCTCCAATCGACGTCGTTTACGCGGGTCACGTTTAACTGGACTGTAAGTTGCCGGTAGTGCATCTTGAAAAATGCTGTCGATAACGCTGGGCGAGTACGATCCAACGTCGCCGTCTACTGCCGCTAAAGGGTTCTCAGGTATTGAGGAGTTATCTAATTCATATAGCCTGTATGGGTGCTCCTCTGATAGTGGTGACGTAAATATCTCTAGGAATGGAGACTCAGGTTTGGATGTGACTGTTGTGGAACACAGAGTTGTCGTAGGTTCACCTTGAATAAGTGTGGTCGCACCGTGCCTGAGCTCAGGTGTTCTTCCGACCTCTAAGGGTGTAAATTCGAATGTTTCCTCTGGTTTATCGGCGTAAAACCAACATCTTTGGGGAAGTACTAGGACCATCGCGGCTTTCTCCAGGAAGTCAATTCCTAGGAGAGTGCGATCTTCTGCATCCGGTAGAATGGTGAAATCGATCTGCAATCTTCTAGATGCTATTGTAATGTCTACTGTTGTCATGAGTATTTCTTGTTCGCAACTGACGCCATTAGCGAGAGTGACAGTAGCTCGTCGTTTATTAAAATTGACGGAGGGTATTTGTGATAATTGTTGATACAGTGTTCTGCTGGCGATGCTAGTTCTGGCTGCTGTATCAACGTGAGCTAGGCCTGTGATTCCGCACACGGTGATTGGTATCGTAGGAATTTGTGTGCTCAAATTAGTCAAGGTATGTATCGAATAGAAATTGACAGCTTGTGTGGTGACATCTGGTTTATTTCGGATACAGACAGGGCAATTACTTCGGAAATAGCCCGGTTTTCCACATCCGTAGCACTTGATGTTAGACGTTTCTGCCTTTGGTTCAGCTTTAGATGTTGTAGCTGCCTGATATTCATTTTCCTTTTTTGCCAATCTTTTACGGCAATCTTCCGCGACGTGACCTCTGTAATGACAAAAGGTGCATCTTGCTCTTCTTGGTGCCATTGGTCGTAACATTCTCAATTGTTTTATCCATTTTTGGTTTAATATAGGGTTTTTCTTGTTTCGATTCCCTTTGTACTAGCTCTATATCTCTTCCTTTCGAGAGAAGATCTGCAAATGTTTTTATGCTATCGCGAGATATTCTTTTTCGTACTTCTATATGGAGTAGACCAAAAATCATGTCTAGCTGTGTGCTTTCGTCGTGTCGTCCGTTTGGAAGTTGTGCCAAAAGCGCTCGCTTTTTACAAATAAATTCATCGATGGGTGTTTGTGCTTCTTGACGGTTAGCAAATATGTCAATGTATGTCTGATGTGGTGGCTGCGAGGGTGAGAAGGCCGATCTAATCAGACTCATTGCTTCATTCCACGTCCGTGCTTCCTCTTTCACGCCTTGCCACCAAACTGAAGCGGTGTCTGTCAGTAATAGCGGTAAGCCTTTTAAGCTGTCATGGTCATTGATGTTTTCGATTTCTTTATATATAGTAATAGTGGTTATGAAACTTTCTACCGTTGTGGGGCAACGTTTACCATTAAACCTCGCAGTGCATTTACTGAAACTACCAGGAGTAACTGTGACAGGATGGGGCACTTCTGCGCGAGTGTTGGCAATGGCTGTTAGCAATTGTTGAAACTGATCGGTGGTTAGTTGGGTCACCATCTTGGCAGCTATGCGTTCACTCCGGCGTGGGCAATAAACTGTGTATTCTTCCGTAGTATCTATGGTTAGTGCAGAATTGACCGGACACAGCTGGAGTTAGCGAATGCTTTATCTCGTTTATTTTGCGAGAACTGACTAAACAAAGTCTAAAAGACGAATGTTTTGTCTAGTACTCCCAACACGACCAGATCTGACAAGGCAATGCAATATTTTATTGATCTTATTCTCCCCAACTCGAGTCTACAACGTATAAAATATTAAGGAAAT
>CAJUYG010005796.1:0-13212 GCA_910591675.1 Galerucella calmariensis
AAATTACTATTAAACTTTTGTATTTTAATTAAATATTCGCTAGTAGAAAAAATATTGTATGCAATTCGTGTGAAAAGTCCTTTTTTTCGACTCATGTGACAATATTCACATTCGTCAAAAAAAGGCTACTTTACACACTAGTTACATAAATAACTATTTTAATATCCTGGCTAGAGAAAATAGGGTGGGAATGCGTAACCAGTTTTGTAAGCAGAAAACTGTCATTTATACCAACCCACTCGATTTCCATATAATTGTTTGCAAAAGGTAAAACGGTAATTTCATGAAAAAAAATGTATATTTATAAAAAACGTATTTTAAAACGTTAGAAGGTTAGTGTTGATATACTTTCAATTAACAAGAAACGTATTTATTGATATTTATATTTGATTCACGCGCACCGTAGACACGTTTACATCTACTTAACAGTAATAATGAATTATGTATGGACGAAAAGAAATGATCGATTTCCTGTACACCAAGAAACATAATGTGTTCATTGATACAAGGAGATATCGGTAAATACCAAATATCCAAAAATCAAAAACCAAAATATCAAAATCCTTTGCAATTTTAGTGCAAAACTAACTACGCTTATTTCAATCAATTTTTGGAAAAGAAGAAACACTATTAGGTCTCTTCATGACTCGTTTCCAGCTTCTCTGGTTTTAATATTTTTTCTACGACCACTATCGAAAGTCGTCTTTTGTGCCTTGAAAAGCAACTGCAAAGTTAATGTTTTCCGCGAGCTGTCATAATTTAACATTATTGGCGCTCTTAAGCAGAAAGTAACTTTGGCGCACGCCTAATTTTATTTATACTAGATAAAAGAGAGCTATATAGTAGTTATTTTAATATAAACTGTAAAATAAAATATTTTACTTGATTTTCTAATATGTTAAAGCATCCAACACTATTTTCTGTAATAATTTAATGAGAAATAGACAAATCTAAAAATTATCTGACATTAATGTAATAAGTGTTGCCTACGTACATAGGTACACGAAACTGCAATCTGGGAACTGCTAAGTACAAACAATGGTAATTAATTTTATTTTGGTGTGATAGTAGAAGAGATCTTGTGTGTATTTCGAGCAAAAAGTCCTTTGGTAGCCTCGACAGATTGCCGCGCTAGGCTCTGTCTCGACTGCCAAAGTACTACTTTCTGCTCTTGATACACAAATAGCTATTACATCCGGTGAAGTGAGTTTTCCGGGCCTAGCTTCACAACATTCCTTTACTCTACTTTCCTATACCCGTCTGTACTGGTTATTCATCGTTACATAGCCCGATTTTGGGCAGTAGTTCTTTCAACTGAGACCCGTGAAAAGACCCGCTATTGTTCTGATTTTATTCCTACTCATCTTGACTAGTTCTTTAGCTTTGTGCTCCGAAGGTTCTATACTAAATGTTTTCCTGAGAGTTTTGAGAGGGCTTCATTCCACTTTTCTCTTTGTTTTCGTTCGACCCAGTCCAGTATGCATTATCGAATGGCAGATTTAATAACCCCAAGTACCAATATAAGGAATTGATGAACCCTCTTTGGATAGTGCTTCAACCACAGTGTCCTGGAACTCACTCCTTGTTCTCATACCAGTTTTGTTATCACTTCTTGGCTCACAAGAGCCTTTAGCGAGGCCCCTGGCTGTCCGTGCAACATCTGATTCGTGCACTCTCCTCATATTTAGGTTTATCATACAGTGTTCGTACCTAGTATGACCTTTATTTATGTATTTCTCCACTCACTCTATAGGCTTGTTCTCACAAGCATCACAGACAGTCTTTGACAATCCGGATTCGGCGCAAAGACCCTAAATCGTTCTAACGAGAACGCAGTCCTATTCTGTAACTTGCGACTGCCGATAATTGCGCAATTGTCGCTTTCAAACGCGGGTTTCGTATTCTCGAAGAAGCAACTGCGACCGCGATCTCAATTTATTTGTTAACTGCCTCTAGTGAGCAATTGGTTAACTAAAAAAGTGCATTTTTCAGTTGTTCATGTGAAAAAATACGTATTCTGTAAGCAATTTTTTAGCAATTACAACGCGATTGCAACTGTTGAATAGCAATCACAATTTTAGTAGTTGTAGTTGAGATGCTTGATAATTAAATCAAGTTTTCTCCATAGAAATAGAAGGTAAGTAATAAATTATAACATTTTGTCAATAATAAACATGTTTTATTTGTACAAATAGTAATTTAATGGACTTACTAACTACCCTCAGAAAAGTTAGTTTTGTACTAGGTAATGAAAGAGATAATAGTTATTATTTGTTTTTTCGTATTTAGTAATTGTTAATAGTAGGTGTGTCCACTTTTCTGAGGGGCAGTTAGTAAGCCCATTAAATTACTATTTGTACAAATGAAACATGTTTATATATATTATTGACAAAATGTTATAATTTATTAATTACCTTTTTTTTCTATTTAGAAAACTTGATTTAATTATCAAACAACTCAACTACAACTACTATAATTATTGTGATTGCTATTCAATCAACTCTTCCAACTGGCTATTGAAAACTCTGTGTTCTCCCATTTTCTGTATGTACGTCAAAAGCAATTAATAGTAGCAGTACCCATTCTCAAATTATTTTACTCACCTAATTAATAAAAGGATAAATACAACCACAAAAGACACAATAATTCAAAACTGATGTATTCACTAGGTACCTAATGCTCTATTTAAAAATGAGAGAAAATCAAAATTCTTTCCGAAGGCAGATGCAATAGCTAGGTTCCTACACTCTTATCTTTATTATGTTAACATAAACAATCACTAAGAGTTAATTTTTGTTTAGGCTATGATGGTGTGATTTATATGCCCTTTAAGAATAAAATATCTATCAAATGATGTTTCTAACATGTTTGTTCTTGAGAAAGAAATACCTACATTCTTAGATAGATGAAAAAATAAATTGACTTGAAATCTTTTTTCATTATTCTAGGATTTAAACTCTCCTATATATTTACCCACTTTTCACCATTATGTGATTTTTTTTATGTAAATATTCAAGGATTGAACGTTGACATTTTGCGCCTACCTATATCACATCTCAAAAAATACCTAGAAGTATATTTTTTTAACAAATCATCTAAAAAGTATTTGGAAATCCATTTTCAACTGCTTTTAGTTATGTAAGGCACTGTTTCGTAGGCTTCCTTGGTTTTTCATGCATATTAAATATTTTTACATTTGTTTTTGTTCATCAGTTGATTTTACAGACAATTTAAGTTACGTTGATTGCTACCCGATTGCAAGTGGCGCTAGTTCTATGACGTAAAAGTGCATCTTGACAGCAACCAGCAATTGCGACGCGACCGCGACGCGACTACCAATTTTTGCGACTGATTGCGCGACCGTTGTGCAACGGTTGCTAGTTGCAAAATAATTTTCACAGAAGTTCTGCACAGTTTGCCCACAGTAAGTTTTATGCATCCAAGACACTCAAAAATGGATTTATTTCTTCAAGAAAATTGGGAATCAATCAAATAATTAAGTGTCCCTGGTTGTAGTGAATGTAACAAAAGTTCTTCAGTTTTATTGGGCTTAATTTTTATTGAAGAGCATTGTAGGTGATACTTTAATTACAGAAAATACTCGATAAAATAAAAAGTAACTGAAAAATGTACCTTTTATCATTAGAGAAAAATTGATACATTCCGGTAGGCTATTAAAATCCTAAAAATAATTCTCAAGGAACCCCGGTATATATTTAATTCAATAACTTATTTTTGCGTGTGTATCGTCAATCAACGTGAAGTTTGTGGTGACTAAGGCGATCTAGCAATCTATTGTTGACCACACCTGTGGTAAGGGGTGTGTTTGTTTGTAGATGAGACTAGAATAGGTAAGAGCAACCCCAATTTTGTGAATACGTATTTTCGAATAAAACTAATGGGTCGATATATAATTTATAACACAATATTTTATAGATTTCTTGTCGGAAATTACAGAAAAGTATATTTTCTTAGCACATACCCACTTAGAATTTATAGCATTTTTTATAAAATTTAATATTTCGATCCGCACCCAGAGGGTAGAAATCGATCCCCAAGACTTCGCTGATATCGAAGATATCTCATTTACCGTTAGAGTTGAAATATTCAAATTTTCACAGACGATGTATTTCGGTTGACGCTATTACAACAAAAAATACTAAAAATTTAAAAATTAAGTTTTTTGATCGTTTCTCTTCAATATTGATACGGTAATATGTAGCTGTAACACAGTGGCTGGCAACATTGCAGCAATAACAGCCAGACTAGGTAATATATTGACAATATTTTCAGGGTGTCCCGGCCATATTGCTACACATGTTGCAACAAGAGTTGCCGGACGATCGCTTGCGAAAATACTCTGCAATTTTACTTTGTTTTGGTGTTCGTTTGTTTTTGTTGTTGTTATGAAAATTTTGGAAGTTATAGTATATAAAATGACTAATACTTGGTCGAATGAAAAGATCATAAGTTTATTAATAAAATACACTCGAAAATACATTTACATCCTGAGTTATAAAATGTGGAAACCGGAATTTATAAAGACAGACATGCTAAAAAAGATGGATGGGTAGTTGTCGCCGAAGAATTTGGTATATCAAGTGATGAGGCCTACAAAAAATTCAGAAATTTGAGAACTAATGCAAAGAATGAGGTGAAAAAGAATAAAACCGGTAGTGCTGGCGGTAAACCAGAGAAATGGTAGTTTTAACTTGTTATCAATACTTATTCCTAGACTTAGGTAATCTAAAGTTTCACGCCTAAGGTTGAATCCACAATCTACTCTTCTTTTTCTTTAATTTTGTGTTTAAAACAATATAAGTCGCTACGACGCGAATGATTTCGTCAGCCATTCTTGCACGATTGTGTAGCCCGTCTACAAAACAAATTATTTTCATTAATGGGCCACAGTGTTGCGAACAATATTGCCGAGATATATATGGCAGAGCCATATGCTACAATTGAAATGTTGTCATGCTGGCTGGGCTATAGTTGTCAATATTGCAGCCACATATTGCACTGAAATATTGCCCGTTTAGAAGGTGCATATGTTATTGTTGAAAATAATTACTGCTTCTTGATGTTCCCTAGTTCAAAAGATAACGAAGAATTAGTCCAGGTTTAACATTATCTTTTACGCTCTTCCAGCTCAATTAGACATTGCAGAATGTACAGTTTCTAAGAAATGTTACGTTTAACAAATATAGTTTGAATCTGTAGACCTTTATTCTCTAGTTTTTCAGTTTTTTTCAGTTTGCTATATGAGAAATAATTGTGTTCATATTGTAACACATTATTCAATAAAAAAAATTCTAAGAAAAGATAAAACTGCTTATTAACGGGTAATAAGGTCAAATAAATTATCAATCCAATTAGGTGTGTAAAACGTGTTAAATTAAATAAAATTCACTGAGTATAAAATACTATTACAATGTCTTTATCAAACTACGTTTACTAAATAGTATATCATTGTGTCACAAGGGCAGAAATAATATATTTTACACCAAGGTGGTGACGACTATTATTATTGACCGAAAACCAAAATTATTTCGCGAGCCCCGAACGGAATATGGTGCGAGGCTTATAAATGTCTTCATCACCGTGGTGTATATACAAAGACAATAGTATATTATTAAACGAGCAATTTATGATAGCCATAATTCACGATGGGTGACGTTTGCGTCACGAGCCGCAGGCGAGGGGCGCAAGTCACCCAAGTGAATTATGGCCATAAATTGCGAGTAGAATACTATACTTTGTTCACGACACTTAATTTATTTATTAATAAATAAAAGTCAGTAGCGATTTGGCATATTACTAACCTCAAAATGTTGTGGCAGCTACTTCAAATAATTTGACATATATAGAGATGAGCGATACTGTAGAAAGTATCAATACAACGTACCGTTATAAATATATTGTTTTGAAATACTTAATATTAGAAAATATCGTTATGAAAAGTATCAATACTAAAAATTACAATATTTTATAGATACGATATATGTCAGAAACAAATTTCCTGAACAAAATACACAGATTTAACAGTTTATTTCATATTGTACCCCCATCTCTAGTCGTGAATTATGAACCATAATACACTACAGTGTATTATGAACCATAATTCACGACAGTTGATATATGGGTACCATATACCTTTAGTTAGGAAGTAAAATATTGACTTATTATTAGGTGGTCGTGGACAAAAATTAAAAATAATTGTCATTCATTATACACTGTTTCGATGCTAAGATATCACTTACCAAAGGATCTTTAATGGGAAAACGGTGCATATGATCTTATTTATTGTTACTATCATAATTTAAACACTCGGCAATACCATTATTCCTATAGTTTATAATCACCAATATTAAGAGCTACGAATTATCGAAACCAATTATACGACCTCATCCAAAAATTTTACAAAACGTGGGGTATGTTTTACTTTGAATATATGCGCAATAGAGGAGATCAGTCTAAGGTCAGTGTGGCCAACAAAAAGTGATTTTTTCTGGCAAGAATGACAGTAAAGGTCTACCATTCAAATCATAAGATTTTTGCGTGTTTTTTATCTTTGCCGTGGAAAAAGTAATTAGATGAATAGAGATACAACTAACTAGAAATGCTACAAAAATCTAATCGAAAATGGACATACACAATTAAACGAATATCAACAAAAATAAATATAACTGACATTTGACATAACTAGTGACAGAATAAAGGAGGGAAATGAAATGGTGACTTGCCAAAAATTCCTAGAATTATTGGCCACCGATATGTTGAGTATTCAGCTAAAAAGTCATTTTAAATTTCAAGATATACGCTTCGGGGGTGTATTTATTATTTCAATAAAGCAATATAGATGTATTAAAAAAGATAAGTAAAGGAAACTTGAGAACAAAGGGAGGTCAAATAATAGCATACGCTGATGATGTTGCGCTAGTGACAAAAAATAGGAAAATTATGGAAGAAATGCTAGAAGACATAGTGAAAGAAGGAAAAAAAATTGGTCTTAAAATAAATGAGGATAAAACAAAGCTATTCAGAATCAAAAAGAAGTGTGAATATAGGAATATTAAGATTGGAAATAATAATTTTCAAGAGGTAGATAAAATGAAATACTTGGGTATAACAATAGCTAATGACGGAGACAAAGGAACCGAAATAAAAGAAAGAATAGCAGCCAAAAATAGAGCATTCCATGCCAATAAAAAGCTGTTAAGAAGCAAACTAATAAGTAAGAAGACGAAAATGAGGGTATATAAAACAATTATAAACCTGCATTGATGTATGGATCAGAAACATTAACAATGACGAAAAAACATCAGGAAGATTTGAGGATACAAGATCGTAAGATATTGAGAATGATATTAGGAATTAAAAAAGTTGGAGATGAATATAAAAAACGAACAAACGTAGAATTGGCACATGAAATAGGAAAAGATATAGTGCAAAAAATTAAGGAACAGAGGATAAAATGGTTGGGACACATATGGAGGGCAGGTACAAAGTCAACAATATTTGCAATGCTGGAATGGAAGCCTTGTGATAAGTGGAGGAGAGGAAGACCTAAAGCTACGTGGTTACAGGAAGTTATAAGTGACCTCAATAGCATAGGAATAAGGCAGTGGAAGGAAAAAACAAAAGATAGGAAGAAATGGCGTCAGATTGCCGAAAAAATATAAGGAAATGAAGGAAGAAAAGGGGATTGATCCACTCCAAAAAAAGGATTTAGAGAGCTTTTTAAAGCGGCGCTACCCCATCGGGGGTGTTAAGCCAATATGTATGTAATATAGATGTTCGCAATGATAAAAAACATGCAAAAATCTTATGTTTTGAATGGTAGACCTTAACTGTCATTCTTGTTAGAAAAAAACACTTTTGTTTGCCACACTGACCTTAGACTGAATTCCTCTATTGAAGAAAAAACAAATTCACACCACAACACCTTGAGTGTAAGAGTCACGGTAAGAGTTATACTAATACACCACAGCGTTCACAAACGCACCACGAGAAGGGTTTACCCATCGTCTGACTGACAAGTACCTGTCTTTTTTATGAACGGTAGCTAAGGCCACAAAACAGACTCAGAATAACCCATGGAAGTGAAAGTTCTGTGTCTAAATATGATAGAAGAATTTCAGCGATCGCAGCAGATGGGTTCAGAACTATTTCTTAGCGGAATGGAATCTGTAATTGCAATAGGAATATTTTTGTTTATTTATTTTAATGATTAAGGCCCGATTCAATAGTCAGCCAGCCATTTCCTAGAGTTAGGTAATACCTAAAACGGATATAATATTCTAATTTTGTGTTAACCTACAAAATGTGAACACGTTACGCTACTGAGTGATGTTCCAAAGGATGCAAACGTGTGTAAAAGTTATCTACTCTATTTTCAGGCTCTTTGTGCCAAATATAAAAGACAAACCTCGTATTTCTCTTTTGGATACGAAACGCATTCGCTCCTCCGTAATTCCATACCTCTGTGTATTCCCTAACGGCCTAACGCAATAAAAATGCTGGAATAGATGTTGCAGCACCCGCATACGAAAATCGAATATATCCTACATATACCTGCTGATTTAAGAAACCATTTATCTGCAGTAGACAGGCTCTCTCCCTTCTTGAACAAAACTGGTGTGTTATTCCAACAAAAACAGAAATACAGACAAACATGAAGTTCGATACATTCACTTCATTGTTTTTAATAGACCAGTCAAAAGAATTTTTATTCGGAAAAAGCTGTCAAGCAAACAAAGGGATGGGATCCAACAAATTTTGTAGTTTGATATCACATGAATTCTAAACCATACAGAAAACTATACACATACACTGTGTACACTTAAGTTTGCACCATATGAGAAACTTTTTTATTATCAATTTTAGGAAAAAAACTTATTCTTCATAAAAAGTTCTGCATGTTCTAAAATCTAAAATGCAATTATCAGATATCAATTGTTTTAGTATTATACGAGGTTTTTTAAAAAATATGAACTTTACTCAAGTATAAAGTACCTTTTTGGGCGATCAATCCTTTTTGTTTATTTACAGCATCGGTTGTCAGGACGGTAGGTTGTGTTTACTGGTTTTGGTGATTTACTCACCGTTCAGACGTCGGTAAGTGAATTACGTACCGACGTCTTAGCCCTACATTACATTTAAGTGGTCCTGCATAATATATTTCTTCATTCATTACAGAAAAGGAACAAAAAAAATAAGAGAATTTATATTTTTTTAATGAACAGAACTAAGAATCCACTAACGGAATTTAAATTACTTTCCTGGTCCAAACTGGTCCAAACAGATGAGCTTGATACAGATATGCGACGTAGGTGCATTATCATTCACGTGATTCCGTGTTTTATATTTAAAGAGAAGCAAGCAGATAATTTGTCCTTTCTGTGACAAAAATGTTTAAATAAGTAGGTACCTAGTAGCTGAAATTTTATTTGGTGAGGTTTCTCACCTCAAATTTTTCCTAAGTGCATTCATGTGAATTGTAAGTAGTTTCGCTTAAATGCATATATTCCATTTTTTTTTTATTTTGCTTTCTTAGTACCCAGTAGTTTCCGTATTATTTTCTTTAGCGTTCCAGTACCAGATATATCGATAACGATTTTTTTTCTCTTTTTCTTTATTTTGTTTAGCTTTATGGAGTTTTGCGTTGAAGAAACTTGATATAGGTATACATATATTTACCGGCATTAACAATAGCGTTTTACTGCTTTCCTTCATTATTTTTTTATTATGTATTACAGTAAAATACAGGATGTTGTGTTTTTTATGAACCACGTTTTTAAATATAATTTTTCAATTTGTAATTTGTAATTTATATTACAACTACTACAATTTTCATTTCAATCTTCAGATATCCTGCATTTTACTACATTCATATATCATATATCTGATTCAAGTGTTCTTTCTAGCACTTTATTTGAGGATAACTTTACTTGAGGATAAATACGATAACAGCTTGTTCCTGATCTTTGGGCACGACATGGCCGGCCGGACCTGAACAACAGACAACAACAACAACAACAGACAAGAAAGTACCGTCGTTGAAAGAAATTTGTATATGATAGATTGTTTCCAACAAGAACTTATCCCCTTTTAAATGTAACAGCTGTTTCCCACTTCTTTTTTTATACACTTATACACTTCTTTTTTTTGTTCAACTTTTTTTACAAAAGTTTATTTTGTAATAAATGTCATTGTAAATTTAATAACGTTGTTCATATTCATCACCTTCCAAACTTCTTGTTTTATTGACTGGAATTAGTTGATGTGAGATAACTTATAACTAATAGTATTCAAGGTGGCGCCCACATATCTTTGCTTTGCTTAACGTAACGTAAATATAAGTAAATATAAGAACCGGTAAGCCCTACTCCTTGAGTCTCTATTAGCCTGAGTAGCTCTTTACCTGAGTAGTCGTTGCAAATTGCAAAGTAATAATAATAAGTAATAATAAATTGCAAAGTAATAAATAGCAAAAAACAATTTCACCAAAATGCAAATATATTTTAAACTGATCGAGAAGTATAAATGTCACTTTTGACATTTCGTTCATTTCGAAGAAATTTAAATTATTTTATTTGAAATTTATTTCAATACGATCGCGCAAAAAATGGTATAAGCATCTCGAACGTTAAGGGTGATACCGGTCTCCAGCAAAGTAGTAGTCTCCAAACATTGCTGCCGACCGGTAAACAGCCCTTACCGTTCTTGATACTTAATATACTATTAAATTTGACAATATCGAAAAATGTTATAAATAAAAGTTGATCAGAATTGAAAACTACGTTCAAATATAGGTACAATTTTATCATTTATAAGAAAAAAATGTATTATTTTTTTAAATGTATTTCAAGATACAATAACAATGCTAATTTTAATATAGTTAGGTATAATACGTGTTTCACACAAATATGGTAGCGTTATCAAGAAAATAAAAACAATATTAAACAAGCACAAAACCTATTTTTCCAATATAAATGGATGCAATTGCATATTTGAACGTAGTTTTCAGTTCTAATCAACTTTTTTTAATATTACTTTTCGATATTGTCAAATTTAAAGGTACTTTACTCTTGAGTAAAGTTCATATTTTTTTAGAAACCTCGTATAATACTAAAAATAATTGATTTCTGATAATTGTATTTTAGATTTTAGAACATGCAGAACGTTTTATGAAGAATAAGTTTTTTTCCTAAAATTGATAATAAAAAAGTTTCCCATATGATGTGAACTTAAGTGGACACAGTGTATATGTAGTATGGTCAATTTACGGCTTGAACTGAAAAGCTTGCAGGGTTTATCATGAAATGTTTAATTCCACTTTTTCTCCAGAAAACGTTTAGGATAAAAATGTAAAATTTTTTTCTACTCAACAACGAATTCGGGATCCAGAGGATGTATATACACATTAGAATGAATGTCTTTAGCAAAAAATAATTCAAATTACTTAAGTATAAAAATAAACTTGCAAGTTGTTCAGTGCTTGATGTGTTTAAGAAAGCGTCACGTCATAGACAAGCAAATTTATTAGTTTTTCCGAATTTTCTTTTATCCAATTACTTCGCTGTGTACATTTATTATCTGCAATTTATCTTTTGACACAATTACGATTACTCAATAAGCTTTCATGTTATTAACGAGGGGTGAACCGCCGGCAAAAATCTTGTACACCTACTTCTACATTTGTAAAAACTTTCACATACTTCCACCAAAATTCCACGAAACTTCCACATACTTCCACGCACTGTTTTCAAGTAAGAAACCATGCAACCTTTTTGTAATGCAGCATGCTTCTATAACGAGCACAAACATTTATAATTCCTGAGAAAACTCAATTGATTTTGCATTGATTTCTATGATATTTAACCTGTTGTATGGGTAACTTTAATGCCCTGGATCTCGAAAACTAAAGCTCGAACGACTTATGTCGACAGAAAATTTTACGCCAATTTTCGCATTTTCTACACGCTCTTTCAGTTTGTAACTCCTATTCAGTAACACCCTGTATAATGACCTATTCAATAATTCTAAATTTGTTATTTTTACCGCACTTCGTCTAATTTCTGTATTAAACTTCCACATACTTTCACCAAACTCCCACATACTTCCACCAAACTTCCACATACTTCCACTGAGGTTTACCTCTCGCAAGACACTTTTAAATGTATATGATCTATGATCTATTGCTTGGTCTAAAATCGTTTATTTTTTGACATACTCTGTCGTGAAATAGAAACAAATATATCGCATAAAGTGTATTCGATTATTGACCAAGTTGATTTAACCTAGACAAAAATTTAAGACTGTACTATAAACAGGGTTGGGTTCAGCAAGTATTGATCTAGTAATAAAAGAAACTCATTTTCCGATTGCGTTCACCCTTGGAATCTACCTCAGATCTTTATGTACGTATGTGTACGAAAAAGTAAATGGATTTCTCTCTTACGACTCCATCCGTGTGTCCGAAAAGGTTTCGGAAGGTTTTATATTTTTTTACGATTAAATTAATGGTTAATGTAACAAATAAATTGACTTCGACGTAAAAAATAAATAAATTAATGTTGAGTTAGTACATTTCAAAAAAAATTTAATTGAAGTAACCAAGAGTAGCTGAAAATCAATTTCAGGTTCGTAAAACTGTCGATAGAGGGCAAGATTAGTTGAAAAAGAGAGCTCGAATAACAAATATTTTCGGTTGAAAAAATTGGCATTTATAGTATGGATACTTAGGAGCTGGGGTGATAAAAATATTTTTGAACAATCCTAAAAATATGTCCGGGTGATATATTTTAGGCTTTCAGTACAACTTATAATAATATGACAAAAGTGGACTCGACAAAGACCTGGAAGTAATTTAAAGACTTTGATATTCACTGCTAGACGGCGTAATTGAATTTAAAAAAAATAAAAATTCTAATATTACTTAATTTATTCATTTTTGTGTTTTTATGCGAAATAATTCCAAGCATATACAGGGTGTTTTCACATGACACTTACAACGTTTGCTTGTAGATACCTCTCGTGAAATTGGACAAAATGATATAAAGATTAAGGGGTCCAGCACATTTACTTTTCGGAATACAGGGTGTTAAAGTTCTAAAAAATTAAATGTTTTAATTCGATAACTTTGAAATGGATGAATAAATTGATTTGACATTTGGCAGGTTGTTTTTAAATGTAAAAGGGCATATTTTG
>CAJUYG010005797.1:0-13212 GCA_910591675.1 Galerucella calmariensis
AGTTATGCCCGGTTTATTCAATGATTTTGCCGTAGGCTGTAGTTTTAGGTTGTAAGTTGTATGTTGTAGTTTTAGCCGTAAGAAAAATGCGGTTTAGTCAATGATTTATCATTATCAATCAACCAATAAGGAACTATTGTTGACGCTTGTTCGTTGGTGAGTATATCTATGGTTCGTTCATCATTGACAGCTGTTATCTAATCTAACCACAACGTGAAAATAAAATCTTAATGAAGAAATGAGCTGTTTAGGTGTGAAGTATGATCACAGAATACACCATCCCAAGAAGAAGCGAAGCTTGTGCTATTTTACAATTCATTTTCTGAATGCGCTTGTCTGACAGTCGCCATTTTAAGCCCGTTATCTGTCAATGACATGTGATTTTATTGTTTACCAAAAAAATTTCTTTGTTGTAAGCTTTTTGAACGATAAAATTTGCTTACAAAATTACATTTATCAGTTATGGCGCCAAAAACTTGTGCAATTCGTGGCTGTCATTCAAGTGATGGATGAATAATTGAAAAACACAACAAAACTTCGATATCTATGGAGAAAAGTTTACTGTCGCTTCAAATAAAAAAATATGCAATTTTCGTTTACTCACTTCAGTCTGCAACGTACACAACAAATGACACAAAAACGGATGTTTCGTTCCCAATGCTAAGACTTTCCTTTCAATAAGCGTGCACTCGACATCATCATCTTCGATGATTACATCTTTTTTAAGACATTTCACAGCATAATAATAATCTGTTTCTTTCAATTTTGATAACAGCACCTGAAATTGAAAATATAGGATAGTATTTTAATGTATCGTCAAGTCAACGTTAATTATTCAATACATTTTATTATAATATTGTGTCACAAGGGCAGAAAATGAGCTTAAGCAGCCCGAGTCTAGTAGATGCACGAGCGAGCGTAGGGCATACAATAAACGTATGCCATTTGAAAAATATATAATTTTCAATTAATTACACTTTGCAATTTCAATTGGATGTGAAAATGTCATTGCCAATACCCTTCCAATCGATACAGGTGTATACAGGTGCCAATATACTTAGGCGCGATGGAACCGTATGCCCTTCGACATCTGTGCACTTTAGGCCAAAAAATGGCCAATTGCAAAAGGGCATACGTGATAATATGATTTAGTAATGATATAATTTGTTACACTTTTGAGGGTGTGTGCCAGCCCTTAAGTTGCACGCTGCACGTATGCCGGTCATTTTGCGATGGATTTTTTTTCATAAACTAACGTTTGGTGTCTCGGCACACGTGAAACTGAAATTGCCAAATGCAATTTTTCATTGCAATAAACAATTAAATTATCTGTCGTTTCCCCCACGGGCAAATATTTATTTCGCTTGATTGTTAATGAAAATGAGCAAAATTACCGAATCTCAATGAGGCATACGTTTAAGTATCATCACGCCTTTTTGCAGCGGGCTGACGGTCTATCTACCTCGATTTTCTTTATCCAGGTAACGTCTGGTATAAAAACCTCGGTAGGAAGTTTCATTGAAATTTCAATGAAACTCTTCCCACCTCGTTGTGTAATATACTATTACACACCTTATACTACACTAATGGGTAGATTACTCAATAATCAATTTATTTGACTATTAATGGTTTGAGATTTCAACCTACCTAAGTCAAAAACGATTAATTATTGATTAAAGCATCAATTATTCAGTAGTAATACTATAAGTACTCCAAAATAATCAGGTTATACCACAGATTATAAAGAGAATAGATACGAAAGCTTGACAGAGAACAGTAAAAAAAGAGATGAGTGGACATACCCATTTAAATGCCCATCGTCTTATGTCGATTCCGTTCGGGCTGCTTCGCGAAATTTGTTGTCAATTTGTATAATATCTCCTTCAATTTACGATCATAGGTCAAATATTTTATATGCATTTTTTTTAATGTGATAGTTATACAGATACAAATATTCGATAATTACTTGTTTTAAATCAATTTTATTAACATTAAAAGAATTATACAATTAAAAAGATTATAATGTATAAAAAGCATACCATAAATCTATACTTCTTTCACAAACCACATCCTTAGCAACCATGCACAATAACGGTGACGGCTAACCTAACCTAACATAATCAAAACGTCAAAACATGCTTAAAATCACTACTTGTAATCTGTGCTCAAAATTCATAACGCCATTTTTGTTTGCTTCATTGTTTGAAGGTGTTCAATCGGCGATATTAATTGTGTTATTTGACTAATCGATTGTGCGTTGTGGTAATATTAACTATAAAAATATAGTGGTATAGATTATTATTCTTATAAAATGAATAAACATCACGGCGAAGTGTATTGTTCATACAGAGACTGTCCAAATAAATTTTATTCGGAAAGAAAAATAAAGTTCTTTCGATTTCCAAGGGATGAGAGTATTTAATATAATATCCCGTCCTATGATAAAAGAAATTTTGAAGTTTTTGATATTAACTTTGGTGCTACAAATTATTATCAAAGGTGTACATTGTATTCCCTTTGATAATAAATAAATTAAGAATTATTTGTACTTTAAAATTTGGTTGATTTTTGTGATTATTTGTGTTATTTAAAAATGTATTTATTAATTAATCTCCCAAGAGTAATGACTATTTATAACAAATCATAGGAATGTACATATAGGTATTTAATGAATACATAAATATATGTATATTCGATCATGATTTTTTTATATTTAAGAAAAATAAAGCGCATCAACCCTTTAGGTTATTAGCGCTACCAAATGAACAATAAATATTTAAGTATTAAGTACTACTACAGTAAAGATATATATGAAAAAACAATTTTGGTAATAAATTAAACTTTGTGTAGAAACTGAATAGCACGTAGATAAGCTACCAAGTTTTCCATATTGTACTCTTCTCCTAGCAAGTGATACATAGTAGGGGGAGAGTTAAATGCAATTCTTTGCTGTGAATACTGCGGAAAATCTATTAATACATGCCTGACTGTTAAAGGGCATTGACACACTGTACAGCGGGATTGTTCAGATTTAGTCATTAAGTGTTCATGGGAAAATCGGGTGTGACCTATTCTTAGACGGGTCAGAATAATTTGTTCTTTTCTGGTTTCTGGAACGGCCTTCCACGGTTTAACTGTTCTTTTCACTTCCCTAAGTTTATCGTTAGATTGAGACCACTGGTGTTGCCAAGCGGATCATGATTATTGTTTTAATTCATGGCGCAGTTTTAAAGATTTAGTGGAAACTTCCAAAAAAACTAGATCCGGTACTAGAAATTGTTATTGTCCCCGAGTCAACACTGTAATTTGGTAAGAAATTCAGAAAATATTTTAAACTGGCAACATCGCGGCCATACCGAGTTAAAGGTCCAAGGTCATTGACGACGGTTTAGCGCCAATGAAACCAAAAATTTTGAACGGCGTTAAAAAAAGCAATGATGGTATATTATTATAATGCAGATTCTTGCCTAACCGACTGATTAAATTCGGAAGTAAACCAAGCCAGTTCACAGATTAAAGACAAGCCCTACTTCCTCGACTATACATTGATACAGATGATTCAATTTGCAGTGAAATAAAATCATTTCAAAAAGTATATTGTAAAATGAAGTCGTGAGTTCAAGAAAAATTTTAGAATGGAGCCATATTTTATTCAAGTGTTTTGTTTTGGATATTCATATTTCATCCTCGCCATTTACAATTTTCCATAAATCACCGTGTATAGTAGGAAATTAGGAATTAAACCTTAATTTGACGTAATAAAATGCTGGTACTCACTTTGCCGAAACTACCTTTTCCAATTACTTTGAGAAAATCGAAATCCTCTACACAATACTTTTTAAATCGAGGTAAAGTTGTTGCAGGTGGAATGATTTTTCCATCATTTGGTGGTACAAATATATCTGGTTGACTATCAGAAGTTTCACATTTCTCGGCAAGGGTTTCTTCTTGCACAACTGGAAATGGAGAAAAACAATTATTAATAATAATATAACGAGTTCCATAGATGGTTTTTGGAAAATGTAGTGAAAGTAGTAGAATCTCACTGGTGTCTAAAAAGCTACCAAGTCACTATCAATAATCAGTTTCCTTGCTTAACCTTAATTGGTACAAGAATTGCTGTGAAAGGAGGGGAACGAGGTATCAAAATGGAATACAGCGTCAGCAAAAGAAATTGTTGAAGTTCTCTAATAGACCAGAAGCAAAAGCTGGAGTTGATAAAAATCAGCTAACAAAACCAACGAGCCATAGTAACATTAATTTAATACAATTTTACACAGTGCTATTCAAAAGTCCCCTCCCCCCTCGTATATTTCAAACTGCTACACTTACATTAATAAAATTTGGAGGGTGAGAATAAAGTGTTGTAAACTTCTCTACGAATGGTAACAGGTGACGTAATAGTAATAGAAAGCGTCACAGTGCCACTCTGGCCAATAATTTTAAATAGGACCTTATGGCAAGTGATATCTCGTTTGAAAGGCATTGACATTGGCTACATAGCCATATTAATTTTGTTTGGGTTCAAACTAATTTTGACGGATAAATTAAATGAATACCAAAATTATTGATTTTTTTTTTTAATTTAATTAATCAAATATCAACAATGAATTCTTATAGCAAGTGTTCGAAATGTGCTCCGTCTACTTCCTGACAGTAATACATCCTATTAGTAAACTCTTGTCGTACTCGTTTGAATGTGTCAGCTGAAATTGCATTGCATTCTTCAATAATTCTTTCTTCCAAAACGCCAATGCTATCTGGTGCCGTAGTATAAACCTTGGATTTCAATTACTCCCATAGAAAAAATCTAATGGTGTCAGATCTGGTGACCGAGGTGGCCATTCTATAGGACCTCACCGGCCGATCCATCTACCTCGATACTCTTCATCCAGGTAACGTCTTACTGCACCATAATAATGTGCAGAAGCACCATCTTGTTGAAATGTTATTTCCAGATGGCCGAATTCATCTGGATTATCTTCCAGAATTTCAAGAATTAACGGCTCAATTGCATTTTGTAACATCTCCAGATACACTTCACCGCTTAAATTTGAATTAAGGAAAACAGGACCAACTATGTGGTTTCCCAAAATACCTGCCCAAACATTGACTTTTTCTGGAAATTAGGAATGTTGTTCACGAAAGGTGTGAGGACTTATGTCACACCAATACCTTACATTTTAGGTATTCACATTTCCATTGAGGCAAAAAGTACTTTCGTCACTAAAACAAATTGTTTTTGTGTAATGTGGGTATTGACTAATTTTATTTGTCATACATTCACAGAATTCGAGTCTTCTGTCGGGGTCGTCATCCGAAAGGTAGTGCAACATTTTTAACTTGTATGGATGAAGTTTATTTTTAGCCAACACTATGTACTGTACTTTTGCTTACTTCACAGATAGACGCAACTTTAGTTGAAGAGAAAGTGGGGCTTATCACCATTTCAGCAACTATATGAATTTTTTTATCATCACTAAATGTTGGTCGACCAGATCGTTTGGCATCTTGAACACCACCTGTTGCTTCAAACTTGTGAAGAAGCTCCCTCAAATAAGTTCTCGAGATAGGGCGATCTGGGTATCTCTCATTAAATAAACGTTCCGCTTCATGGAGATTCTTTCTAGATTCACCAATTATTAAGATAGCTGCTACTTTGTCGGCTTGAGTACGTACCATTTTGCGTATGTAAACTCTTAAACGTCTCGTTAAACAATAATAAAATTAAATATTCAAGCTATTTAGAAAAAATTTGCAAAGCAACAAATACTATTAAATTCAAAACGACAATTTTTTTGACAACTAACCAGAGGCGGACTGAAAAATCTTCAATATTCAAATGTGAAATAATAATTTTGGTATTTATTTAATTTATCCAAATTTATCAAAATTAGTTTAAGCCCAAACAAAATTAATATAGCTATGTAACCAATGTCAATGCGTTTCAAACGAGATATCACTTGCCATAAGGTCCTTGCCTAGATTATTGGCGACACCTGTGGCGCAATAACACGACAGCACTCCATGATATCCATCCATCCACTTCTCCTCTCTCCCTTAACTTCTTAACCCGGAAAGAGGCTACTATAATCAGAAGAATCCAAATCAGCCATACCAAACTCACACACGGATATCAGAGCTCCTACGAGAGTACACACTCATAAAGTGCGCATGCGAGCTCTCTCGGAATTGCAAATTATGATATAGTCTTCAGGAAATCGTCCCGTTTGCCATAGCTATATAATGATATTGTGACCGTTAAGCACATACCGACGGACTGCAAACAATTTTCTGCTACATATCAACAACTCGATCTAAGGCCCAGCCTGAAGGAAATGCTGCACTGCACTACCGAAATCAAGAAACTTTTAAAGTTCCTGAAAGTTACTAATCTATACCCTAGAATCTAATTTCTCCACGACCACCTAATAATAAGTCAATAATAAGTCGATATTTTACCTCCTAACGAAAGGTATATGGTACCCATATACCATATACCAGAGTGAATTATGGTTCATAATACACTGGAGTGTATTATGGTTCATAATTCACGACTAAAGATGGTGGTACAATATAAAATAAACTTTTAAATCTGTGTATTTTGTTCAGGAAATTTGTTTCTGAACTATATCGTATCGATAAAATATCGAAATCTTTAGTATTGATACTTTTCATAACGATATTTTCTAATATGTATTAAGTATTTCAAAACAATATATTTATAACGGTACGTTGTATTGATACTTTACACAGTATCGCCCATCTCTATATATGTCAAATTATTTAATTTTGTCGTTAGTAATACCAAATTGTTATGAACTTGCTATATTACTGCAAAGATGAATTCATTGAATTCGAATAGTGGAAATTAACGTTCTTGTACACAAACTGGAATAAAAAAAGCGGCGAAATTAACGACTATAGAACTGCTGTCAGAAAAATCGGGAATCTACATATTATAACTTCATGAACTAGAGGTTAGTTGACTTTTATTTAATAAAGAAATCAAGGGTCGTGGACAAAGTATAGTATTCTACTCGCAATTTATGGCCAATATTCACACGGGTGACTTGCGCCCCTCGCCTGCGGCTCGGGACGCAAACGTCACCCTGCGTGAATAATGGCTATTATAAATTACTCGTTTAATAATATACTATTGTCCACGACCACCTAATAATAAGTCGATATTTCACCTCCTAACAAAAGGTATATGGTACCTACCCATATATCTACTAGAGTGAATTATGGTTCATAATACACTGGAGTGTATTATGAACCATAAAGGTATTGGAAAATAAATACACTACAGGCCAGACAAATAGAAAGAGACAATTAAAGCCCATTTTATGTTTACACAATCAGATTAAAATATTTTTTGCGCGATCGATCTTTTTTGTTTATTTACAGCATCGGTTGTCCGGTTGGTAGGTTGTGTTTACTGGTTTCCAAGTCTAACACGTCGGTATCGGTATAGTATATTATTAAACGAGCAATTTATGATAGCCATAATTCACGATGGGTGACGTTTGCGTCACGAGCCGCAGGCGAGGGGCGCAAGTCACTCAAGTGAATTATGGCCATAAATTGCGAGTAGAATACTATACTTTGTCCACGACACTTAATTTATTTATTAATAAATAAAAGTCAGTAGCGATTTGGCATATTACTAACCTCAAAATGTTGTGGCATCTACTTCAAATAATTTGACATATATAGAGATGGGCGATACTGTAGAAAGTATCAATACAACGTACTGTTATAAATATATTGTTTTAAAATACTTAATATTAGAAAATATCGTTATGAAAAGTATCAATACTAAAAATTACAATATTTTATAGATACGATATATGTCAGAAACAAATTTCCTGAACCAAATACACTGATTTAATAGTTTATTTCATATTGTACCCCCATCTCTAGTCGGGAATTATGAACCATAATACACTACAGTGTATTATGAACCATAATTCACGACAGTTGATATATGGGTACCATATACCTTTAGTTAGGAGGTAAAATATTGACTTATTATTAGGTGGTCGTGGACAAAGTGATTTACTCACCGTTCAGACGTCGGTAAGTAAACTACGTCTTAGCCCTACATACATTTAAGTGGTCCTAAATAATATATTACATCATTCATTACACAAAAGAAACAAAAAAAATAGGAAGATTGATATTTTTTAATGAACAGAATCGAACAGAACAATATAAAAAGTAATAAATAGCATGAAAACAATTTCACCAAAATGCAAATTATATTTTAAACTGATCGAGAAGTATAAATGTCACTTTTGACATTTCGTTCATTTCGAAGAAATTTAAATTATTTTATTCGAAATTCGCATATTTCAATACGATCGCGCAAAAAATGGTATAAGCATTTCGAACGTATATGGTAATACCGGTCTCCAGCAAAATTGGAGGCTTCGCTACGCTCAGCCTCCAAACAACCCTTACCGTTCTTGATACTTAATTTACTATATAGTTTAGGATGTCAACCATTTATCGTGAAAAATACTTCAAAATTGGAAAATGATAACATAAATAACTTGAAAAAACTAGTGTAATTTTTTTATAGCCAAACATTTCAGATTTAAAATAATCATTCTTTTGGGCATTACCTTTTTGCTTTTCGAAGAAACGAGTACGATTACGTGCTATTGTTATCGGTTTAACGACTATATGCTGTGGGTTTTGGTCTTAAATCAATCATGTTGACATAAGTCAAAACGAAATATTCTGCAATGAACTATAACTGAAATTGGAATTGTTCTTACGGGTACTAACTTTTTTGTTGTTGAAAGATCATTTTCTACCCTGTATGATTAACTGTGGGCTATCCACGTACTCAAATAATTCGTGAACATGTTTTAAATTATCAACAGAATTATTTCGGTCGCTTATAGTAGGTACATATTATATTCATCAAAAATTAAATTTAAACTTGAAATCCATCATTTATAACATATATGTGCATAATAAAACATGGTTCAGATGAAGGTGATATTTTTAACAATCTGAGTGGGATGTTGGCAAGTTCACTTCATAAAACTCAGTAGTACAGTACAAATAAAAATATAACTAACTACCACGACCAACCAATTTAATGTCATTTCTTCTCCAAATACAGTTTGTAACAGCTGTTCATTTTTAGTTTAACAAACAGTTTTGCTGAAAATATCCTATTTTTTGCATAGAACCACTTTATTTTTGTACCTGTGTACAAAGACAATATTCATGTATAATTTGAACTGAACAAAGCGATATAATTTGAAATACACATAGATTCAAAAGTTTTGCATCACCTTCTTCGGATGCGAAGGAATTTTTTTGCGCTAACAATTTTTTGTTGGCTTGTTTATCAATGTTTACATTTCAATATGTTCCATATTTTTTGCAATATACAGATGTTTACAGTTTTTTCTGTAAGATAACATTTTTAGTGCGATCATTTTAACATTTAAGGCATTTGATTTTAACGATTTTAAGTGTAAACATGAATCGTCAAGTCATAAGTGAGATTGACCGTGCAAGAACAGGTATCCCGAATTGCCTAATATTCCACAAAGTACTGTGTCTGAAATTCATGCACAATTCAGAGAACTTGGACATGTCAAACCATTGAAAAGAAAATCACACTTCGTTGAAGATGATGTGAAAGTGGATATTTTGTTAAGTGTCGAAGAGAATCCAACTTCAAGTACACGTAAAATTGCCCGTGAAAATAATGTTAGTCATACAAATGTTCTAAGATGTCTTCATAAAGAAAAACTTCATCCCTACAAATTAACTTTTAAGCAGGAGTTAACAGAAAACGATCCAGGTCGTAGAATGGATTTCTGCGAAAGATTGATGAATAAGCTGAAAAGAAATGAGATAGCTTTTGGTACCATTCTTTTATCTTACAAATCAACATTCACATTGAATGGAGAGGTAAACCGATAAAACTGTAGATATTGGTCAGCAGAGAATCCTAATTGGATGCGTGAGACACATACTCAGTACCCTCAAAAGGTGAACGTTCGGGCCGGTATCCTAGGTGACCATATTATTGGTCCTATATTAATAGATAGAAATTTGACAGCTGGAAAATATTTAAATATGCTTAGAAATCAAGTTACTCCTGCGTTGGAAAACTTATATCCCAACGCAATAGATCCTAGCTTACCGAATGAAAATGTTTGGTTCCAGCAAGACGGGGCAACACCCCATTATGTTTTAATGGTAAGAACCTATTTAGATGAAATATTCCCCAATAAATGGATTGGACTAAGAGGTACTATTGAGTGGCCTGCTAGATCGCCAGACCTTAGGCCGTTAGATTTTTTTCTGAAGGGATCTCAAGAACAAAGTATATTCAACAAAACCAACTAGCATTGTAGACCTCAAAGCCAGGATAACTACAGAAATACGGAATATTTCACCTCAAACTTTAAACAAAGTTAAGGAGGAGTTCTATAGGAGACTGTGCTATTGCCAACAACTAGGTGGAGAACATTTTGAGCATTTATTTTAATGTATTAAAATCAAATACATCAGGTATTTTATGTATGTGTTTAATAACTGTAAAAATAAAAATTTCACCCTGTATAATTCATAATTGACCATACATTATTTAGTTTGTTGGAATCGGTTCATTAAGAGGATTTTAAAAATATGCAAATATACAGGGTGTTTCATTAAAAAAAAACATCAGTCATCATTAAACCGAGTTTAGGTGTTTGGTACAACTCGCCCTAAGGATCTTTTGCTTTTTCCGTGCAATTGAATAGAGCAATTGGATTTTAAGAATTATTTGAAAGTTTAAGCAAATTATTAACAATCAGTAAAAAAAATGGTTGCAGAATTCATTTTTTGATTTTTCCAATTTTTGAGCATGTTTCTAAATAGGGACTGTATTATTTTATTATTTCACAAGAAAGTATAACTCAAGACGAAAAAATTGCGACATGAATGGAGTCTCTACGACAATTTTCCAAAGGAGAATTTTTATCTGAAAAATATTTTTTTGGGCTGCGAAACGTGATTACCTCGGAAGTCTCTTGATATTTTTATCTGAAAAAATTTGTGGATTTTTCGGACATAAAAAAGTATACTTTCACCAAGTTTTATTAAAATGAAATTATTATTGTGTAAATGCATATTTCACAGATTTGTAACATAACTGTCGGCGAAAAAACTTGCTGTGAGGATGAAATTTTTTTCTCGGTGTAGCATCTCAAATAGTTTAGCTTCAGTCTTCAAAATTTTTTTGTGCGCTTCCATGGTTACTGCCATATTTCGAGAAACTTATTTTCAATCCACCATATTGCTGAAGGTGGACCATCTAGAAAGTCCTGGCAATTGGGAGAAAGGTCATTGTGCGGGACGTAGAACGTATCCTGTTTTTAGAGCAGCAGCAACGTATACATACTGAAATGAGAAATTAACCAGTCTTGGATTTTTTCATTAAAGTAGTTTGTTCAACTAACTATTTAAAAAAAAAGAATGAATAATAAATCAAGTGGATATCTATATACTATTTTAAACGTTGTGTAAAAATGTCTGACACCTCAAATTAGGTATCGCTTAACTAATTACCTGGAATCATTCAACACAAACTTGACGCACCTAAAACAATATTACAAAAATAACTATCTTCTGTTGATACAAAGCAGCCGACAGAAATACTGAAAAATGGTGTAAACAATGGATGGTACTGGGAAAATTGATTATAGATCGTTACTTCAAACAAGTTTGTCGCAACCAAATTGAGTTAGGGCTTTCTCAGACGATGCGACTGCGATACGATTTTCCGTTTGCGGTGTGTCGCAACGATATCGTGGAAGTATTAAAATATACAGTGTGAAAACCACTTATGGAGTGAAATTATTCATGTCATTATTTAAGAAAATTATAAAAAATGCCGAGACACGTCAACTTTTTAATTGAGTTGTGCTTTATGTAAACATAAATTTAAATGTACAGGGTGATTCACGCAAGTATGCCATAGTCGGTGTTGTTTTTTTTTAATAAAACACCCTGTATATTTGCATATTTTTGAAATCCTCTCAATGAACCGATTCCAACAAACTGAATAATGTATGGTCAATTATGAATTATACGGGGTGAAATTTTTATTTTTACAGTTATTGAACACATACATAAAATACCTGATGTATTTGATTTTAATACATTGAAATAAATGCTCAAAATGTTCTCCACCTAGTTGTTGGTAATAGCACAGTCTCCTATAGAATTCCTCCTAAACTTTGCTTAAAGTTTGAGGTGAAATATTCCGTATTTCTGTAGTTATCCTGTCTTTGAGTACTACAATGCTAGTTGCATATACTTTGTTCTTGAGATAACCCCACAGAAAAAAATCTAACGGTGTAAGGTCTGGTGATTTAGCTGGCCACTCAATAGTACCTCTTCGTCCAATCCATTTATTGGGGAAGATTTCATCTAAATAAGTTCTCACCATTAAAGCATAATGGGGTGTTGCCCCGTCTTGCTGGAACCAAATATTTTCATTCGGTAAGCTAGGATCTATTGCGTAGGGATATAAGTTTGCCAACGCAGGTATAACTTCATTTCTAAGCATATTTAAATATTTTTCAGCTGTCAAAGGACCCCGCGCTTTTCTTATGATAAAGTGGCGTTCCGTCAAATGTTATAAATCTTGGATATGATGTTGTACTCGACTTCCTGACCAAAAGTGTCCATGGGACCAATACAATCCTATGACTAGTTTCCGATATACAGAGTATTAAAGTTGAAAAATCCGTGTTTTTCGTGACCACGTAATTTTATTATTAACAAATAAATATGCATTTTTAATTGATAGTACCAATAATATGTTCTAGTTTATCGTAAACTTACACATAAATAGTTCAAAATGTCAACATATACAGGGTGGGACTCAATTATACAAGGACGAATTTTTGGAATTCTAAGAAATTCTTATATTAAATGAAAACAAGGTAAGAAATAAAAATTTACTTCATATTCAATGTTCTGGCATCAAATATACTAGTTCTAGAGGTATTCCATACAGGTTGATTCTTAATGCAACCTGAAATTATTTTTTTCCTATATGAAATAAATAAGTTACACCATGTATTTTAAAATTAGTTTACGATGTTTAAAACGTATTGGTTACCTAGATATCAGTACTTTTCTTGAAATACAGGGTGATTTGCACATACATCTTGTTATTAAACC
>CAJUYG010005798.1:0-12078 GCA_910591675.1 Galerucella calmariensis
GCAGTAAAGCGCAAAAGTTCTCTTGTGCGAGCCTGCGGCAAGTTTGGAGGATTATTGTTTTTGGGAGTTGTGAAACCCAGTTTTGGGTATATCTTAAGTAATGGCAAGATGCTAGATTTCACCAAAATATTCGTGGACAAGCTGGATTAATTTGGGAAGGCAGTTATCAATTTAGCAAGCTTCATCGCTTATTCTTCTCACAAAATGTCGGGATACACCCCTGTTAGAAATTGAGCACCAGACAAGGATTGTATCTGCAAGTTTCGCTTTTTGTTGTTCGTATAAAATACATCGTTTCACCTTCTTTTCAGAATTATTTGGAGTGAAATACTTTTCGTCAACTGAAATAATGATTTTTTCATTGGCAAAGTTAATTACAGTATCTTGGTATACGAAGCTGCGTTTGAGAGTATTTGGAACACTTCGATATTTTAGACCATTCCTCCTCATTTCCAATAATATCGTACTCTTAGAAGATATGTATTGACGTTCTTCGTTGACATTCCAACCTTAATTATTGCTTTTCTCACCAATCTCTCTGACCTCTGTAGAGTGAATGACGTGTTCTTCCACTTTTTGGGAGATTTGGACATGGTATTCCCCGTTCGCTCTCTGCTATTGTTCTATTATTTAAGGTTCTGCGTGAATTCTGGAATATTTTGGCTTTTTGTACCCGCCCCATCAACTTACTACTACATCTTAAAGCGACTGCATCAAAATGAATAAGTCACAACGGACAGTGAGCAAAGTGAACAAACTTATTTTCCCAAAGACAACTTGATATTATTTTGTTTTGTTAAAATTGGAGCCAAGGCTTTTAGGACCTATCTACGTTATCCGTCTAAAGTCACGGCAGACCTAATAAGCTGCAAAGATAGGGAAGCTGTCAAAGCCGTAGTAGATATTCAAGCTTAATAGGCATACTTAGTCGATGGAGTCGATAGACGAAGGTTTACAAAGATTTTATCACCTTAAGAAGAAAATTACCGAGTACATCCTATGACAGGTTGACTGCTTGATTATACATGGTGAGAGAAAGCCATCGTCAACAAACAGCATGAGGTTCAGTCTCTAGGCTGATAGGCTAGATGAAAAAATCGCAGTGAAATAGGACAATTAACCAAGTTTATAATGTCATATTGTTTCTTTATTGAAGAATTCCAGATAATTGGTCATTAAAGAGACATTTTGAAGGTATGGGAATATCCAAGTTTTTTTCGTTCTCATGAAATTGGTATTTCATAGGTACATTTGTGTGAACAGGATATTGCATAAGAGCGAGAAGTATTGGGTTGTACTGCTTCAATACAGCTGGAACAGAGTTGGAAAACTTCGATGAATCTATGTTATATCAATTATAGTCTTCTTATATCTGTTGATAAGTCGCCTTCAGCTTTAAAAATATTCTCTTATCAATATAGATTGCTTGAGTATTCTTTCTAGAAGGAAAAGTAGAAGTAAATAGCTGGAATTCCATGAACTAAGTTGCTAATTACTCCACCAAATTGGTTTATAACGCCACGAGATGAACCCCAAAATAAAGATGAACCATTTGAAACGTTTCTATATGTTTTCAAATAATTTGAAGAATTGTGTATAATTAGATACTTCGTTGAATGAATAACATTCCAAAGCAATTGGAAAACCTTAAGAGTGTGACAATATGTCGAACATATCTCATAATAGCATTATAAAATATTTACAAGGGCAATAAGTATGTGTTCGAGTTCGATGTTATTCTTCTAATACGACATAAATTATGAAGGTCAAGTATTTTCTAATTAGATTATATCATTTAAATTTATTTACCAAGTTGTTAGAGTTTATTTGTTATTAATACACGTAATTTGAGTTAATTTTTTGGTGAATAGATCTTTTTAGATGCCGACCAGGGCTACGTTCATAAACTTACTCCAGTGAGTAGAGAAGAGTATGATCACGTGATTAGAAAAATATGTTTGTTGGTTACTCGGAGTAACCGTTCAGAGGCTACACCGGCCGGAGGCAAATCAAATGTCATTGTGTTGGCTATATGAATTTGGGGTTATATTTTTCATTTCAAAAATAGAAATTAATTAACCATGGACATTAATTAAACCATGGATGGGTTGAATATTAATAATATTAATATCATAACACAATGTTGGGAACTCATGTTGAATAATGATTAATGATTAATAAATTTCAAAGTATTATATTACAGCATATAGTACCTATCCTTTCCAATTGAAAACACAGAGTAGTCCATTATTGATATGTGGATTTATTAGCCAAAACAAACTATACTCAACTTCAATGCAATCAAATGTAACCATATATCTATTAATAGATATATGAATATGTCAAAATCAAATAATATCAATTTATCAATAAAAATAACCTGGGCAGTAATCTGTATAAGCCAAACTGTCATAACTGTAGTATATATAGTATATAATACTCCATTAAAAAGCGGAGTATGCAGAGTTTACTCCGGGTAGGCTTCTGAACGTTTATAAAAGCATACTCTATACTAGTGGAGTAAATTTATGAACGTAATTTATGAGTAAACTATCCTTACTCCGAGTAAGTTTATGAACGTAGCCCAGAAATAGCGTTGAATAAAGTGATCTTACTTGTCTCGTTACTCGCATATTTAGAAATATTTATACTTCGAACACTATATACAGATTTATGAACAAATAATAAATAACAGGTTAAAACCAATACTAGAAACACAATTGTCGGAACCACAGAGTGGATTTAGACTTGGGAGAAGCACTCAAGATCATATTTTCACAATCAAACTAATAATTGAAAGAAGACGACCACAAGATAAAAATATATATCTAGCTTTCATAGATATGGAAAAAGCTTTCGACAAAATCCCTAGAACAAAAGTATGGATGGAGAGGCCTGAATGAAATATGCATAAATAGCAAAATAATAAGAGTTATCCAAGATATATATAAAACAAATACTAACAATGTAATAAAAAATAATAAAAAATCAGATGGATTCGAAACAGAGACGGGATTAAGACAAGGTGGAGGACTAAGTCCAACCCTATTTAATGTACACATGGATATTATAATAAAGAAATGTGAAAGAAAAACCAAAGCCATATTTGTGGGCTATAAAAATTTAGAAAGAGTGGTAATATCTGAAGGAGTCTTTGCTGATGATGTGGTATTAGTGGCAGGAAACGAGAAACAACTACAAGAAAATATATGGAAAGAAGCACTGGAAGAAGAAGGAATGAGAATAAATATACCAAAAATCTATCAATAAAAAAGAAATCTCTAAACAAACGAAAATTAAAGTTTTTAACACCATATATAGACCTGTACTAACATATGGATGTGAATCATGGACTCTGCCAAACTCACAAAAAAGTGAAATCCAAGCCGCTGAGATGAAGTACCTGAGACGAATAATAGGAGTAACAAGGAGGGACAGAGTTCGGAAAACAAGTATAAGAGAAGAATTAGGGGTTGAACCAATCTTAAAATTTATTGAACAACGACAATTAAGTTGGTGGGGACATATACAACGAATGAATAATAGCAGACAAGTAAGAAGAATATACGAAGCAAAAACACAGCTAAAAAGACAAAGGGGAAGACCCAGGCAAACATGGAATTAAGAGGTGGGTAACATAATACAACAAAGACAGAAGAGCATGGAAAACGTTTATATATGATAATTAAAATTAAATGTAAACCCGACACCTAACGGTTAAAGGGTGTATGATTATATATATGTATATAATAATAATAATAATAATAATTTATTCATTAAAATACAATATATAAGTACAATTGGTTAATATTCTAAAATAGATAAAATGAATAAATTTGCTCTTGATAAGTGAGTACTCACTTGTTTCGAGTTAGAAATTACAGCATTTGATTAATGAATTGGGTTTTAGTAATATATTAAAATAATAATAACAATAATAACAAAAATCTATAATAATAATAATAATGATCTATTCTTAAAAAGTAAAAATACATGTTGCTTATCCAATGACAAAATAAAATACAGAAAGGATAAATATAAAACAAAACAACAAAAAAAAATAGTTTAATCCGAAACGTGACACATCTAGGAGACTTTTTCATCAATATATTGGTGAACTATATGTCTGGGTCTTTGTGTAATAAGTTTTTTTAATTTAATTTTAAATATAGGAAGATATGTTATTAATCTGAAGGATTCCGGTATTGTATTATAAAATTTTGGAGCAAGATAATCATATGCGTGTTGAGTGATGGATTTTATCATATGAGGGATTGGATGTTCTGTTTTGTGGCGTGTATTGTACGAGTGAGTGGGCCTTATTGTTAAGTGTTTGGTGGTATGATATTTAATAAGCACACAGTAATAGTACAATTGTCTTATGTCCATAATTTTTGTTTCCAGGTACAGTTGATCTGAAGGATATCGAAAACTCTTATCAAAAATAAGTTTTAGAAAACGTTTTTGTGTAATTTCTATATTGTATATGGGTTTTCATTGCAGCTCCCCATCCAACTATTCCATACTTCGACAAATTGATTTGTTAATGTGGTGGTACTTAAATCATCAAATGTTGAGGAAAATGGAGTGAAGTCTTGTTTCCAGATTCAACAAAATTGTATCTGTGTAACTTTCTCAATTCTCTCTTTTTTTAAATAGAATTTTTTCTTGAAATTATCTTAATTCTTATGTTATTTATATGAGGAAAAATATTATTTATTTTTGTTCTGTTAATTTTGCGATAAATTAGAAAAACGTAATAATTTTCAAAGAAAAAACCTTGAACATAATGTGCCATTATCCCCACACTCGTGATGTCTTATATTATCAATAATTTAAAATGAAAAATAATCAAATGATTTTGCTTTGTTTTTACGCCAAATTTTTGAATATTGAAAATAAATAAAATCGATTGAACTAGTAAATTTCAACGAAAAATTATTAAAGTCTAATTTGCTGTCAATTTGTTATTTTTGAACGTGCTCGTTTCGTTTAAATAAGATTCTTATGAATCGTTATGATAATAAGCAAACAGTAGTTTCAATATAAAATCAAATGAAAGCAAAGGTGATAATTTTTCGAATAAATATACTTTTGTAGATGTATTAATAGTAGCAAAAAGTTGGGCTTTGCATGCAGTCGAATTCTTGGTGACTTTTTTCAAATTAACCAATCCTGGTTATGCCAAAACTCTAGAACTAATCTTGCTGTCCATTTGGTATTGTTCCATCCATACCAGAATGGCCAAGGATCCAAACCAGAGTCACTTTTTATTAAGTCTTTCTATCGGCAAGAGTCGTTTTTTGGCAGTTGCATACTAATTTCGAAGTTACACGGTGAGAGCTGAGTGTTTTCAAAGCTGTTTATCTTTATTGTTTTGTTTGATCCAAGATTTAACTCAGCTCAGATCTCAAAAAGCCAGTAAAAAGAATACCAATCGAGACGGAATATTTGTAAAGCTGCACTTTTTATAATGTTTTCTTTGATTTTGTAAACACTCCAAAAATAAATTCATTAAAAAACGCCTTGATATATATCCCGAAATAAATTTGAAATATTTATTTTGGATGTTAAGTAAGCAAAGCCCACTCGTTAAAACATCTACGGTTTTTTTGAGATACATCGTTGTTAATGAAAAAAAAGAATGCCTTTAGAAATAAAAAAAAACACTTAAAGTAGTTTCGTATAAAAAATTGTGTGCCAAATATTTTTTATATTTATACCAATGTATTCTTCGAAATTTGAAGTAAAACATGTTCAGAATAGTCTAAAATATAATCTGTTGTGATGAGTATATACTGTAAACCGTAAACTGTATAGAGCTAGTCTGGCGTGGAATTACATACCACCCAGTTGGTTGGCGGCTAGGGTGGTATATATACCAAAAGTGTGCCGCACAGACCCACACCCTAAATCAGTCAGACCAATTAGCCTAACATATATCCTTCTTAAAGGACTTGAAAAAGCACTGGATTGCTACATAAGGCGGGTAGCTGTATATAATTCCCCCCTGAGCATTCATCAATATGCTAATCAAACTGGCAAATCAACAGATTTAGCGTTACACAACCTTGTTGAGAAAATCACACAATCCCTTAACAACAAGGAAATTGCGGTGGCCATATTTCTTGACATTGAAAGAGCATTTAACAATGCACTACCGACCTCCATTGGTTCAGCTTTGACTGAAAAGGGCATCAAACCAACCATTACTGGTTGGATATATGCCATGCTCACAAATAGGACAGCCACTACATCCTTTCAGGACGAGACCATCAGCTTTAAGGTTTCCAGGGGATGCCCACAAGGCGGAGTAGTATCTCCCCTACTGTGGTCTCTCTTGATGCTTAGAGATCTCGAAAGAGAAGGGGTAGAACTGCAAGCGTATGCAGACGACCTTGTTATCTTGGCAAGGACCAAGTCAGGAAGGGTAGCATATAATATCCTCCAAAAGACGTTAGACGATGTCCACAGTTGGTGTCAGAGGGAACAGATGTCTGTTAACCCTGGCAAAACTGTAATAGTTCCCTTCACTAGAAAAAGGAAGTTGGAGGATCTTCCACCACTTTCCTACAATGGTGAGGTTATTCCATTTGCAGCGGAAGTAAAATATTTGGGGATTATCCTAGATAAGAAACTTACTTGGAACGCTCACTTGGAAAAAGTTATCCATAAGGCAAGGCTATCTTTGTGGACATGTCGCAGGATCTGTGGAAAATCTTGGGGCTTGGGGCTTGGATATAACGATCTAACGATCATCACATATTATGTGATGATCGTTAGACCAATGATCACATATGGAGCTATTGCCTGGTGGCAAAAAGTTTTACAGCGAACGGCCCAAGCAAAGCTCTCTGGTTTACAGAGACAGGCTTGTCTGGCAATCATTGGTGCTATCAGCTCCACACCGTCAGCAGCCATAGAAATCCTTCTGGACCTACCTCCTCTCCATATATTTTTGGAAAGAGAGGACAGCATACAGAATTGTACATATTTCTAAATGTAAAAATCAGGCTTATGCAAAACGAAGCAGAATACTAGCGGACAGTGAAAGTCACAGTATTCTGGGAATGACCTCTGACATAATGCCTCCAATGGTAAACTACGACCTGCCTTACACCGTCCTAATTCCAAATAGAGATGAATGGGTCCTCCGTGAGGATGAACTATTAAGAGCAGACAGCTGTTGGTACACAGACGGCTTAAAAACACCCTCAGGATGGTGCAGGTGTATACGGCGCAGACCTAGGACAGAAATTTCAACCTCTCTAGGATCCTATGCATTCGTATTTCAGGCGGAAATTTACGCCATTGTTTCATGTGTGGAGAGAGTGGAGCAAGCCAATCTCATACATAGCACAATAAAAATGTTCTCGGACTGCCAAGCGGCTTTAAAAGCACTTAGCTCTCGCCGTGTAACTTCGAAATTGGTCCTAGACTGCCAAAAAAGACCCTCCTCAATAGGAGAACTCAATAAAGTTTTGCTGGTCTGGATCCCTGGCCATTCTGGCATGGAAGGAAACGAGAAGGCAGACTTTCTTGCAAGGGAGGGTGCCGCACGTGTTCCTATCGGACCAGAACCTACAATTGGCATCGCAATAAGTTTTGCCAAACAAGCACTAAATACCTGAACAGCAAGAAGAGCTTTAGACTTCTGGCATAATTTACCAGGATTGGTTCATTCAAAGGCTTTTATACATCCTTCGAAGTATGTCTCCAAACAAATGTTAGACCATAGCAGGCATGACCTACGTTGTCTAGCAGGCTTTTTAACAGGCCACTGTCATCTTAACCATCATATGCTAAAACTTGGACTGTCGGAAGATCCGACTTGCCGTCTTTGTTTGGAAGATGATGAAACAGCAGAGCATATAATTTGTGCCTGCCCCGCCTCGACTGAATTTGTTTGGTAAAATTTGAATAGTTAGTTTATTCGGCGACAACAAAGAGGCGGCAAAAAGCGAGTCAAATATGAGTTCGCAATAACAAGCTGGTCCACCGTTTTATTGCAAATGACACTAACAGTGATTGTAATCAGTTTGAAAACGCGCGCGCTTTGATGTTTTTAAATTCCTAGTTTGAATTGTAATTAAATTGTGAAACAAAACACCTACTCTGATCAAATTTTGTTCACGCCTCGTCAAAACAATATTACTTTCTGGCAATGGATTTGGCGCCAGACGTGCAGCGTTTCTATCAGCTGATAGACCATATCCTCATTAATTACAATCGACATTTTCACTCTTTTCGCTTAAATACAGGTATTTCTAGTACATATTTGTTTGGATGTTATGCTAGTTTATCTGTAGTAAGACTTGAGCAGCTTATAAGACTTAATTTAATTGTTATACCGTGGAATAAAAAGCGGCCCTGTTCAATTTAACTGCCCACGTGCTTTCATTTGCATTGGGTGTGAATAAAATGTGAACTGAGGAATTCTTGGACTTGAACGCTCAGAGATCGTTGTTCAGAAACAACCTCACAGTACTTTAGCGACCATTCGGTGTACTATGCCATCTGGGCATGGTTTCACCAGCAGAGTTAGGTACCTCTAGGAACAATAATAATAATTAATGAAAAATTCAATACTTTCGGCCGGTTTCATTGTTCCTTATTTTGCAAGATATTTTTTGTTGCGCATGAAAATGAATATGAGTCAATATCCAATTCAAATAATTCACCAGCAGAGTTAGGTACCTCAAGGAACAATAAAAGGTAGAACGTGTCGCGGGACACACGGTAGGAACTTTAGTTCCTTTTAAGCAAAAATTAAGTAAAACATCTGACGTTATAAATAAACAATTTGCATATTCCTCGATGGTCGAGTAGTAAGCAAATCAGACTCTCACGCGGTAGACCCGGGTTCGATTCCCCGTGAAGAAGTTTTTTTTTATTGTTAATTTTATTTTTAAATAATTATTCTGCTTGATAATAATAACGACAACAGGTAGACGTTTGAAATATTTAGCAGAATATTCATTATTATAGATAATGGTACGGTACCCTTTAAGAGGGAGTCCGACTGGCAACATCTACTTATAACAGCATCGTATATTTAAAAAGGGAAACCGTTGCATTATACAAATTGGACATTCAAGAACTGTACGTTTACCACACAAAAATTAGTGGAAACATAAAATTGAATTGTTAAATTTTTAATTTGAAGTTATATTACTGATTATAGAAATTTTTATCTACTAGATTTTTTCTTAAGTGGATCGTAGGAAATATATGCTGTTCGACTCGTGTGGATTGTCCCTATCGCACTTGAACGATTGAGCACATGTGGCCTTTATATCCACACTAGTTGCACAAACTACTATTTCTATAAAAATATGCCCTTTTACATTTAAAAATAACCTGCCAAATGTCAAATCAATTTATCCATCCATTTTAAAGTTATCGAATTTAAACAATCAAGTTTCCAAAATTTCAACACCCTGTACTTCGAAAAGTGAATGTGCTAGACCCCTTAATCCTCATATCATTTTGCCCAATTTTACGAGAGGAATCTTCATGCAAACGTAATTACCCTTAACGCTCGAGATGCTTATACCATTTTTTACGTGATCGTATTGAAATAAATTCCGAATAAAATAGTTTAAATTTCTTCGAAATGAACGAAATGTCAAAAGTGACATTTATACTTCTCGATCAGTTTAATAGTTATGTTATTTAATAGTCATGTGAATTGCAGAATTCGCTTCGCTCATTCTGCAAACCTTCACATGCGTGCCTTAAAAATGTACTTTTAACACTTATATCATACAATATTTTTTCTACAAACGTTCAAAAAATTCAATAATACAGTTTGAATTAAATTTTAAAAACCTTCATATACATCCAAAGGAGATAATTTTAAATTATTTAAATTTAAATTCCATTTTTTCTGCGCATCATTCCTCCTTATCCACGGAAAATGGTAAAACAGCAGTGCAGGAAATTAATTTGTCAAATTGCACAAATTGTACTATTAATATTAATGTTAACAAATAAAATCTAAATATTTTGACGTTTGCTTTCAAAATTTGACAATTTACTTTTACCAGCAGTGCCATAAACATTTTAAGGCACTCAGTGTCTTAACAGGTTAAGCGCCATAGCGGACACCGGTGTCCGATACGAGACAGTCTTGCCAGGCCATGGCGGACACGGGTGACCGCCCGATTTAAAAATTTTTATCGGTTCCGGCCAGGCCAAGCGGATACGCTCCCATCCACTTTAGCATGGTAACGTGTCCGCCCTGGCCCTGCACTACTAAACGCTGATTTCAGGATATTTGTAGCAACCTAAAATGATGAGTATAAAATAATAAAAACACTTGGCCTGGAGGGAAGTTTTTCAAAAAGCAGCTTGGCGCTTAACCTGTTAAAGTGACATTTTTTAGGCTTCTATGGAGTGCTAAAAATGGCGCTTTTAACACGTTTGTAGAAAAAATATATTTTGCATTTTGGTGAAATTGTTTTTGCTATTTATTACTTTTCGACGTCTGAACGGTAAGTAAATCACTTACCGACGTGTTAAACTTGGAAACCAGTAAACACAACCTACCGTCCTGACAACCGATGCTGTAAATGAACAAAAAAGATCAATCCGACCCCCGGTCGCTCAAACCTAACCTGACGTAAAGAGCTAAAGTTCCAATAATTTATGAAAAATTCAATACTTTCGGTTTAAGCAGTGGTTCTTACACCTACTGCTGCCTTGGAGCCGTCCATGTACCAGGTTGCCTCATACTGTATGGGTACACCTTTCTTTCAGACCAGTCATTTGGTAATTATTAAATCCCATGGCCGTTGTGTCAATGGGTTGCGTTTTAAGGTTTCAATAGTCAGCGCAGTGTGCTTGACTTATGTGAATTTGCAAAAGTCATATGAATTGAATAAATTGAAATTGTATCCCGGTTTTCATTTTGGTACCTACTGTTTATTTTGACGCATAACTTAAAAATGCGTTTATGGCTTTTTCTCTCAACCACAATTTTAGTTTATGTGAAAAATCCTAGTCTGAAAACAATACAATAAATCCACAATAACAACATGTTAGTTTCGAGTGGGAACGCATAGAATTACGATAAGCCTTAATAAATGGTTGCATTTATTATTATAATGTTTTTGGGTTGCATGTTCACAATATCGATTAATTTTATTCGCACTATTTTATTATATTTATGCTACTTAAGTGTTTCTATTTAGCAGAATACAGTATTTAACTGGTTGGATTTGTACAAAAGCAATTTGTAAGCGGATATATGCAATGCTACACAATTTGCTTCACGTGCCAAAAGGATGTCAGTTTCATCCGAAATAATTGATAAACTGTATTTGAGATCAAAGTATTTGAGATCACAAAACTCCCGGATATACGTCACAAACGATAACACACACCAAAAAGACTATTGAATGTACTATATTTCCCATCTCTCTTAGGTATTAGTTAGCACGTGGTGAAATTGCAGTTAGGAATTCCCAAATCCGATTTAGGTATTTCCGAACTTTAGGTAGGTAGCGGTTGGTGAAATTGCGCATTAGAGTGTTATTGATGAATAGACTTCAAAACTTTATATTAAGAATTCCAGATCACATGCAGTACCTCATAAGTAACAAATCATGTATTGTACTTTAAAGTATTTTAATGTTATGTCCAAGTACTTAGAATGATTTTGTTATTAGTTTCTCGTTGTAAGCAATGTAGTGCAAGATAGGTAGCTACACACATTTTAAAGCGAAATAATTAAACAACCGAATATAATAAGAAAATGTCACTTACGAGGTACTGCCGTGTAACCCTCGAAATATGATTTCATCCTTGAGATTTGCTCTAATTCAAAAAGGTAAAAGAAAGAGGAGATAACATAACAGTATAAAGAATCATCGACCAAAGTGGCTTCTGAATATGGCGTTGAAGCGTAAACAAATCAGAGGCGTACATTCAATTATTCAATTATGGGAAACTAAAAACTCTTATATGCATCTTTTTAAGGTGGTATATATTGGATAAGAGCAATCTCCAAACACTATTGTACAACTCAATATCAACTCAAATTTATACTAATAATCATAAATAACCTTTCTAATA
>CAJUYG010005800.1:0-13202 GCA_910591675.1 Galerucella calmariensis
TATTTTCAATGGAAGAGTTATTCATCGTTTTTCGGAAATTCGTTGGCTTCCGCGGTCTCCGGATTTAACCCCACACGATTTTTTCTTGTGAGGTTATTTAAAGCAAAAGGTATACCATCAGAGGCCATTTCGAGATGTATAACTCCCCGTATGGTTAGAAATGTCTTAAGATAATTTTGTAATCGAACGGTTACATGTATCACCAGAGATGGAGGATATGCGGAAGCATTAGTTAATTGAGGATAAAGATTATTATTTGTTATTCATTTAAATGCAACGTTACAACCTAATGATTTTTAAAGGTTATCAGTGTTCAAAATAAAAATTTAGAGATAATTGTCTTGATAACAAAAGATTAATATTTTTCTGATGTAAATAAACAATGTTGAATATTTGAAAGTTATTTTTAATTCTAAACATCTTTTCTTTATAATAATTTTCGAAATTATCAAAAATAAAGGTACTTTACTCTCGAGCACAAATCACATTTTTTGACAAACCTCGTAAACGACTGCTAAATTTTGATATCTGATGGTTGCATTTTATATTTTGAACCATGCAGAACTTTTTATAAAGATAACTTTTTTTCGAAAACTTAATAATAAAAAAGTAACCCATATGCCGCCAACTTACGTAGACACACTGTATATAATTAAGTTACCGTTAAAGTATATAATGCAATTATTTCATAGAATACCCAGTTATTCCGTGAAATAACTGATCGTGTCAGTTTAAGTGTGTAATATGTCATTATTTTGACACTTCAACTAGTTATTTTATGAAATAACTAGGTATTCTATGAAATAAATTGATTGATGAGGAAATGGAATGAAGTTAAACTCATGACAGACAATTAAAATGAGAAAAAAGCAATTTATTTAATTTACTCAGCGTATAAATGGTATTTATGAAAACGTAATAGTAAAATCATTTATTACAACAACGATCACTGAAATGACACTTGAAATTACAAAGAACATTATTTATTGAATAAAAACATTTTTTGTTGACACACTGGGCTTTACACCATCATTTTTTTAAATCCCTGACCAGTGGTACCTAAACTTTTAACTGTAGCAACCGACCGGAACGATATTTCTACATCTGGTACCTTATCGATTTCAATAGACCTTTTTAACGGAAGACATCTTGTGGTTGCGGCGACCGTTGTCCACCTATAGATTTATATAGGAACTAATAGAAGCTAACTGTAATATTAAATGGAAACTGTAACTTAGGGCTTGGACAGCTGTGCCTAAGCTTACAGCAACGGTATATTTCTTCTCTTTTTTTACGGACTTGTCCAGGGAATAAATACAATTTATACTTTTATTTCTCTGGGAAAAATATACCGTTGCCGTAATCTTAGGTACACCTGTCCAAGCTCTAAGTTACAGTTTCCATTTAATATTACAGTTAGCTTCTATTAGTTCCTATATAAATCTATAGGTGGACAACGGTCGCCGCAATCACAAGATGTCTTCCGTTAAAAAGGTCTATTGATTTTTGTTTATAGACATTGAACTGGGATCGGGAATATAATTATTTAATGAGGCCGTTTTTTGTGTTCAATTAGGTAAATCCTTCTTCGTTTATTTTTATGATGATAGCTAAAATAGATTTGGCATATAGTTATTTCATGAAATAACTAGGTATTCTATAAAATAACAGATTTAATAACATACATTCTTCAACAATTCCATAAATTTACCTATATATTGTTTTTTATATTTGATTTGAATAATTTGAAGGAATTTATCGTCCTGAGGTATACTTTATACATTGTGGAACATCCAAATGAATTAGTGATGTCAACAAGTTTCTCTACTATCCAGGTTAAATATTAAACGCAAAATTCGTTTTTGTGATATAGAGATAGTGTAAGCTCGTCGTGATATAGCTTATATCTATTAATTATTAAAGTGGTGTATATTGTAGTTGTGAATTATTTTCAACAGTGATTGAAATGTGGTGTTACTGCAAATAGTTCCGACATTGCTATAATAATAACTCCCTAAAATAATTCCGTATTATACTCACAAAAGAACTTTTGAAACGTTCCTTCCACCATATTTATTTAAAAAACTCAAACAATTACTTCTGTTTATTATATATACTTTTTCGATTGAACAAACATTTTTCATAATATGAGATGAAGCACAAATATTTAATCTGTATAAAAACTCATGTACATCGTAACACTGAACAAACTCGATGATATTGAAACACTCTCTATCTCGAGTAGCCTATTTTAGTCAGGCAAAAACCATGAAAACATATTTTTCACTTCGGGGATTAACTTGACTTCGTTAAATGTGAATGGAACCCATTTCCTGGCTCTTAACATTGGGTTTAATTAAACATTTCTGTCATGAATTTCTAACAAACACGATTAAAGTGTGGCCAAAACAGTTTCTCCAATATTCAGTGTTTTCGAGAGTTTGCTGTCACTCATTTTGGATTGTTTTAGAAAAAAATACTATGTAGAGCAATGGTAATATAATCCCGTAAAAAACAACATGCAAAAAATACCTCGCAGCAGTAGTGTTTTCCAAAAAGTTTTACGAAGTCTCTTGTATTCAGTACCAACTTTTTTAGAAGTTGCTCCCTTTTTAGGCACCAAATAACAATAATTTATAGTTTATCAATATAAAATCAATATAAAACATATGCGTCTGGTGAAGTATTTTGACTTTGACATTACTCGAAAATCATGATCTGTCAGTGTCACGCTTCTCCCTATTACGGCTCGATAATAGTTTTTTCTACGACCGTGCGTCTTAACCCACTTTCCCGCACGCATTTTAGCTTTGAAAGTGTCACTTTCCCGCACTAGTGCGGGAAAGTAAAATTATGCAAATTTTAACCTTATTAGATAGTTTTTTACTTCGGAAGTTATAACTATTGTTACACTAGGTGAATAAATAGTCCATCAAATAAAATCTACATCTTTTCTAGCTTTTTGTTGCATTTTTAATTTATTTGGAAAATATAAAATAATGAAGATTTTTTGATATAACTCTGTACATTCTTCAAAGTGGTGTCATAAATCAACTACCAAACCACCCCTTTTTTATATAAGAAAAATATATCAGAAAAAATTCTTTCATCTACAAATGACTTAAAACCGTTGCCGTCATCTTTAGGTATGTGACCTTCAACCGATGCCATCCTCATCTACGTCATCTACTAACCAGTTAACACCAAATAACTCCACTGGACCGGCAATTTTAAGTAATTTACAGAATGCAACAAATTGTGTTTCTAATATTAATATTTATAAAAATAATGATAGTTTTTGGTTAAAGTTTTGTATATGTATGTTGAAATATGATAACTTTTGAAAAATTGGTTGGTATACTTTTTAGTATATACGGTCGTAGAAAAAATAATGTTCCTAACTCATGTGTAAAGTGTCTTTCCCGCCCTTGACCGCTTGCCCGAACTCCGCTTCGCGTCGTTCGGGTCAACTGCAGTCGCGTGCGGGAAAGTATCACTTTCCGCACTTGTTAGGAAAATAACTATTCTTGCAATTTATTTATAACAAATTATTGTTGGAACTCCTTTGACTTTAGGAATTAACTTTTACAATGCTTCAGAGAGTACCTCCAATTTAAAAAATATAACAAATATTAGGTAGATTTGTTCTATATATGCTGTTTACTTTGTCATAATAAAATGCAATGAAATATACCTCAGTTTCTTATATTCTGAATTCTGAGCAGTTGGCGATAAAATTTTTTATGCACCACGTCAGTAAAGTGTCTTTATCGGACTCGCCTGTTATTAGCCTCGCTTCGCTCGTCTCATAATTTCAGACTCGTTCGATAAAGAATCCCTTTACTGCCTTGGTAGATAAATAACTATTATCTATTCAATAAAGGTAATAGCTTGCAAACACACATAAGGGTCAATTCTATAAGAAGTGGTTAAAAATTAACGGTACGCCGTTAAATTTGACAAAGTTTACGCTATTATAAATGTTTTAATCTATACATAGTCAAGATTATGATTCAAATTTCAACATGTATGGTATCCAATAAAGAGTTTTCCGTTAATACTTTAAAACTTAATATGCATACAGACTAGGAAAAATTAGTTAGAAGATTGTCTTATTTTTAACTGTGCGTTAAAATTTAACATTTGCTTACAGAATTGCACCTATAGCAAAATAATCTACACACAATAAAAGCTATCTATGATTAGGAATGAGTGCTTTATTTATGATTGCATATGGGACAAACTCAATATTAGGGAGAACTAGTTTTTTCTAGGTCAAATTCATCTATTGGATGAGCGATGAAATTGTCCTAGTTTAAACTGGTTTGTTCTGAGAGCAATGTGATCTTAATAGGAAATCCTGATTGGTCCTAATTCCGCAAATTTATCACTTCTGAATACGAAATATACGAAATATCACTTTCTATAATGGCATTTGAAGTTGCAGAGATCAGTCTGTTCCTTGCAGAAGCATCGTAAAAATGTACACTTTTAGTGATCAATATGGGGATTATGTGCTTCCAAGACCTTTAAAGATATATTGTAAGTGCCCTCATGCCATCCTTATGACTAGACTTGGTAGACCAAACCTCAGATCCTTCATATATTGGAAGTGCTGTGGTTTCTATTCCCCCTAGTCAGGCTTTCACAGTAGCATGGGTTAGGTGTTCTGCGGTTCCCTCATTTTCTTGCAATAACCCTTTTACGATTGTTTCTATCAATTCAATGCTGTTCATGTGTTTGGTAAGTACGCAGTGCCCTGTCAGCAACCCAATTAGGCTCTTCTACTCTGGATTGAGGTCCTGTCTGAATTTTCCGATGGTTCTTTGATGAACTCTTCGGCTTATTAGTCCAGTAACTGAAGGGGCAAACCTATCAATATATTTGTCCAATAATTTTTTTTGGCTTGATTTGTAGGTCTTGACAGGTACTTCAAAGGGAGAAAAAGTTCTCCATGATTGCGCCTTGGCTAAGGGTCCAAAATGGCCCCTAAGCCCCCCAAAAAACGGTTTCCCGCCATTATCTCTTGAAATATGCAATTTGGAAAATTTTTGTTCAGGTAAAAAGTGAAGGTCATTGAATTATCTACAAAAATGGTCCCTATCATTTTTTTTCCAAAATGCAATAGTTTTCGAGATAATCGCATCCAAACGTCCCCTCGCTTACGCAGATGCACTACCTCTATAAATGCTACCGTCTATAAAATTAACTTGTAAACCGGCGGACAAATTCCTCCATAACTCGGTCAAAAATCAATATTTTTCGATGATTTAAAGTTCATTGTAATGGGAATATCCGTAGGTATCAATATGTGTACCTTAAACCCCGTTCTCGCCCGTCGAGGACATTGCAAAAAGTGGCCAATGTTATTTTTCCCCAATATTTTGGCCTCTTCCATTAAATCATTGGCATTTTATTTATTTTAAATGGTTTATTATCCCTTGTTTTTTTCAAATGGGGTCTGGAGAGGTCCTGAATGTTCCTAGAAATTTTTTTTCAGTATCTTTGTGGCGTTTCAATAAAAAGTTTATTTATTTATTTGCATTTTTCAGTCGTTTTCGGAGTTCTCACAAATCTTGTAAACAAGCGAAAATAAAGAACTAATGTTCAATTATTTTGTTATTAAATGCACACCATTTGAAATCTTACTATGTCTACTGTCTGAACCAATATTTTTATTCGGAATACAATGCACTCATTTTCCAGGGACCGGGAAAATTTGAAAGATTCGTGAGATATCCGAAAAGACTGAAAAATGCAAATAAATAAATAAACTTTTTATTGAAACGCCAAAAAGATACTGAAAAAAATGTCTAGGAACATTCAGGACCTCCCCAGACCCCATTTGAAAAAACAAGGGATAGTAAACCATTTAAAATAAATAAAATGTCAATGATTTAATGGAAGAGGCCAAAATATTGGAGAAAAATAACATTGGCCACTTTTTGCAATGTACTCGACGTGCGAGAACGGGGTTTAAGGTACACATATTGATACCTACAGATATTCCCATTACAATGAACTTTAAATCATCGAAATATATTAATTTTTGACCGAGTTATGGAAGAATTTGTCCGCCGGTTTACAAGTTAATTTTATAGACGGTAGTATTTATAGAGGTGGTGCAGCCGCGTAAGCGAGGGGACGTTTGGAGGCGATTATCTCGAAAACTATTGCATTCTGAAAAAAAATGATAGGGACCATTTTTGTAGATAATTCAACGACCTTCACTTTTTACCAGAACAAAAATTTTCCAAATTGCATATTTCGGGAGATAATGGCGGGAAACCGTTTTTTGGGGGGCTTGAGGGCCATTTTGGGCCCTTAGCTAAGAGGCAATCTTGGAGAACTCTTTCTCCCTTTGAAGTACCTGTCAAGACCTACAAATCAAGCCAAAAAAAAATTATTGGACAAATATATTGATAGGTTTGCCTATTTTCAGGTCTTCAGTTACTGGACTATATCATATTCCAGGCGCCCCGTTTCACCATTCTAGAGACTCGATTCTGGTCTAAATACTGTTATTTGTTTCTCCAGCACTTTCGTTATACAACAGAAAGATTCTAGACCAATGGGAGCACTTTGTGCTTTTTCTTGGGCTAGTAAATCTGCTTCATCATTGCTAATTTGATCTAAGTGATCAGTACCCAGGGTAAAAACAGTATTTTGACTGCCCATTTTTTTGTAGGGTTATCAAGCTGTCCAAAACGGGTTTAAATGCATGTATATCATCGCTTTTACATACACTTGGCTATCAAAGTATATTGCAATGCTTTTTTCCGAAAATTCTGCACTACGAACTGTCCTGCATGGTGATGTATTGCTGCAGTTTCCGTGTTTGCCTAAGCAAAGTGAGACTTGTCTTCTGCTTGGTTTTGTCCTGCTCCTTCACCGTTCTTTTGTGAAGCAGGAAATTTCTGCCTTGATTTAAGGTCCTTCCTTTCACGCCTCTCTGACTGCTCCATCTCTGGTTCTCTCTGTGGAGTATTAGAACATCAATAATATTCAGCAGTTTGATTATTTTGCTCAACTGCATCAGCTAGAATAAACGTTAACGTTAAAGTTAACGCCATTTTCTGTTTGCACTGTACTTTTTTATAAACTTCTTTCGGATGTTTTCAATGGATTTTCCTCATAAATCAGTATCAACAACGCACAGCCCGATTGCACAAAGGAAGTAAAAATCAACAAAGACCAAATTTCATAGTCCGCTTCTCGGTGTTGATTAACAGCATCGCGTAGTTACACACGCACGAAGTGTTTATTCAAATGAAAAAATTTACATAAGAGACGGAAAAATTAACAAGAATTTGAACTTTTGTTTCCGAAAATAAAAAGTTGGAAAAAGAACAGATGTCGTGATTTGGAATACATTAAAAGACGTGACAAGGCACAGATCGAGATTTGACAATAGAAAGGGTTGAATCACAATAACTACAAAAATAATCTAGTCTTAGAAAACACAAAAAGTAAAATGAGAATTTCCATCTATAATCGACAAGGTTCTAAAACCAAACCTCCAAAATGCCTAGAGATCCTGATACTCTCCAATTACTCTCCATATTACTGATGTTTTCCCGTGTATCTATGCATATTTTTGTATTATTTGAATAAATATCACAATAATATTGATATTCAGTTACCATAAATAATAATTGACCGTAAACAACAAGTACAGACCTGACCAGAACTGTCAATGGGACAGTAGAAAAAGACGCAAGACACATTGCCAATACCAAAGTTACGTCTACATCCTATTTTGAATATTGTAATTTCTTCCGATTGATAGGTCACGCTTAAGCGTATTTTAAACAACAACTTATCAAATTTCTTAAGTCAAAGATTAGGGTCAACCTTTGTAATACATTTAAACGGTTGATTATTGTGATTAGGATTAATCACAGACCTGCCTTTTTCTCCATTTCTTCCAACATATTGTGCTAGAAGGACATTAACAATCGACGACGTACACCAAGAAAGCTATTATATGAACTTTACCCCCAGAAAAGACCTGTACAGGTCTGCAGGGCAAAAATTTATTGTAGGTAATTAAACGGCAAACAATTTAGTAAAGGACGGATGTGTTTTTGTACTAGCATGTGGAATATCAACAACTACAGCACGGGGTTATATCTTGGAGACTTTTAACAAAACATTAAACGTACTCTAGCCAGAATCCAAACGAACTGATAGTCATGATCACTGCATCATAAAAAGACATTCTATTCGCAAATATAGGGTTTAATTCATGTGTAGGTTGTGAATGGAAGAAGAAGAGGCAGCACCACACATTTTCATGAAAACCTTGACTCATTGGAGATACAAACTCTCCAAGCGACAGCTCCTAAGAGAGAATGTATCTAGGAAGATCCTGTTATATCTGAAGGGAACAACCAGTCTCTCCACATTAAAAAGCCAAAAAACTAGAAAACGCGGGTGTACTAAACAAATTAATAGAAATACCCCACATTATGCTCTCAGTACAATTTACAAGGATAAAGGGGCTAACACTGACCAAGAGAAAAGTTGAATGCATCTTCATCCTCTTCAGCTAATTCAGCTCGATCCATTAACACCTCAGCGTGTTGAGCTTAATACACAATTTTTCCCTGCTAATTGATCACCATCGTCACCATACCGAAATTTGAGAATAGAAAACTTTACTTGAAGGCTGATTATTTTGGTTGACCTTGCAAAAATCTATCCTCAGGTTTTTTTCTCAAGATGTTGAAGGTGAAGGTGTTGAGCTTATATTTTCGCCATAGCGGAGTGTTTTCACAACATGGTGAAAGTCCAAGCATTTTCTAACAGAAATTATTAATTGAACTATTGAATTTACTACAAATTACAGACTCTCTCTGTATATTTCGAAGACTTAGAATTACATCGCTTGAACTACTTCAGCTATTCAAACAAAATCGATTTTTCTAATGAGAATTCCGAGTATAAAATGATACCACTTTACTACTTGCACTAGGTACTTGGTACGCCTATGTTTTAATGGTGAATTAATCTCGAGCTTACGTAATATCGGGAATGTGAAATGGAAGATGCTCAGTTTTATGGATCAATAAACATATTTGTAGTTTCCTGATCTCTGGGGACCAGTTTCAGAAAAGGTATAATTTCAACTTTAAATACGCCTTCTAAACGTTCTTCATGAAAATTTTCTGAAGCTTTTTGTTGAAGGAATTTTTAATTTAAGTAATTTTCCTACTAAACGTTAACTTTATAACTTCTTGGCAGCAGCAAAATCTCAGTTGTGTTCAATTCATTGAAAACATATAAATTACAATTTCATGATTATCAATAAAATATGAGAGTTGAAAAAGTTTCTCGAGAGTTTATTTTATAAATTCCTCGATTTTCTCTGAAAATGGAGATATAAATTAGAAATAAAACTTTAGCTGAATCAAATCACGTTTTGAGAAAAATAAGCAGACTAGATAGATAAAAATTGAATAAATATAGGAAGAGTGAAATACATCGAAAATTGTGGAGCAAATGTGGGAGTAGAAAACAACAGACTGGAGTGCTCTTGGCATGAATACGGCTCTCATGAACAAAATTTGATTGATAAATGGGATTTATCCAATAAAACTGAGACAACTGATCATGTGAGCAAGCTTTCATCCGCGAAACCACTGTGTATGTTTTTAAGGTTAGATTTTTTCAGTTAACATGAAAGCTTGTGTTTTATTTTGGAAATTTTGAAAAGGATAATAACTATAATTCGATTTTTGAAACTACTAGATACATATTCACTATTCCCTATCCAGTCCACATACTCAGTAATTCTCGTAACTTCGAGTAGGCGATAGTGGTCATGTGCCATAACTGTCAGGTGGAACATTCGTCTCTCTGGAAATTGTTGGTCTCCTTGTGTCCAGATTCTCACAGTCAGATATAATTTGGGTGATGGTTTCATTTCCCATGTCACAAAGTCGGGATCGACGTTATACAGCCTCTTTTTTGCAGGTGGTCTATTACCCATTGGATAACCTGTCATTTCTACTAGTATTTTGAAGTACTCTGGCTGGTTTAACACATGTGATACCTACCACTTTAGTATAGGCTTTGCAAACTTTTTTGTATTTGTCTTCGAACCACATCCCTCGGGGCCCAAAATACTCTCTGTATCTGTAAAGTAAGGAGGGTGAGTATGGGCTCACACCACTGAGGCCACATGTGACCCATTGTACATCCTTTCGTGGAGTTGTCCTTCTAGTCCATCCTGTCCTTCCCAGGAAGGTAGACAAGTCACTAGGACACATCTCCTTCATATCAGCAGGCCAAGACTCACCGAACACAGTCATACTCTTTATTGACGATAACTCCGGACACTCGCATAAGACAAGCCTGACAGTTTCCTCTTCTTGTTCACACCTCCTGCATAGAGGTGTGTCTACTAGCGCTATAGTATGGAGGTGTTTCCTTAGTTGACAGTGGCCAGTCAGAACTTCTACTGTTAAACGTGGGTATTTTCTGGTCATCGCCAATTACTTCTTCGACGCCAGCTTCCCATGGTCGCCCAGGGTGATCCTGGCAAGACTGCATCCTTTGATTCCATCCCATCTCTTAAGGGATTGAGCATGGGTGTTACTTTCGGCTAGATCTGCAATTGTCGAAGTCGTCAGGTCGTAGGTGTCACTGGGTCCTAAAATTTTTAGTCCAGCTACTTCCCAGGCTGAAGAATCGGCAATGCAATTACCTTCAATCCTGTCGTGCCCTTTAACCCAACTCAGGATAATATTGTTATATCTTGGTGGCACTCTAGTACTAGCCCCGATATAACACTTTGTCTGCTCAAGGCCAATAGAGCTTGTCTACTGTCAGTGCAGATTGTTATGTTTTTGCCAGAAATTCCTTTTCTGGTTAGTACTTTTGTGGCAATTGAGATTCCAGCCAGTTCTGTTTGAACCAAGCTGGTATTTTTTCCATTCCCCACTTAATCCTCAGGCTTAGGCCCAAAGTACTAGTTCTGAGCCAACATATGCTGCTGAACCTTTTCATCAGCATGTGCATTGATAGAAATATCGTTTAATACTACCAACGACCCTAATCTTACTCTATTGCTGTCTGGAGGTTTATTCAGTTGTCACTGGTATTCCTCTAGATGTTAAAACAGCAAGTATTGCCTGGATGTTAGTTAATATGTTCATTCCTGTGTTTGCTCAATTCGGGATAATGTAGGATAGATGCTAGATAAAGAGATCGATCTCAAATGGAAAATTTGACAAAACATGCGCTCCAAATCGTCCGTCTATGACAGTAGTCCAATTGTAAACATTACTTATGATGAATTATGAATATGAATAATAAAAATTTACAGCGAAATCTGAAAGATGGAAATTGCTCAAAATTAGAAATGGGCAGGATGTGCGCTGTTGAAAATTATTGCAATAATGGTGTTGGTAGTGCATCGGACTTAAGACGGAGACGCGAATTGAATTTAAGAGAACCAGAGTGTTTTCAGTTACCTAAGATGATTGGAATGACAAGAAGAAATGTTGGTTGCCAAACGATATTTTTGAACACAAAGACAAAAACGGATCTTCATTTCTGTTTCCTAGCCTTACATACCGTCAAATGAGCAAACTAATACAGCACCATTAACTCGAAGTGTATAAAAGGCAGTTATTGTTCTGCAGTCAGATTTTTCTGGTATTCGATTTTATAACCGCAACTTCAATCATAAACATTTTGTACAGAATTTCAATTTTGCATCAGCTGCTAGCAAGCTGCTAAGCAACAAATGCGAAATGGAATATTTCGCGTTAGGTCCATGTTCACTCTAAAATCACGACGACTACGGCTTGTCAAATAATGACGTCCAGTGACAAATTGATGAAATGTCAGCAGATCATTTCTGTCAAAGTTTTAGTAGGTAACGAATAATTTCATAGCTGTTTTCTATAAATACATTTTTATAGGCTTCTATTTCTGTGTACCTATTAGAAATAGCAAAGGAGAAAATATTTTCATATTTCTTCAATACAATGAAATACACACAACCGCAAAATCTAGGGATATTGTAGCTTAAGTCGGAGAAAATGTAAAAAAAATCAATTGTACCTCGAAATAGAAATGAAAACACGCCACTGAGTACTGCATATTATTTTTCACTTTTTTTTCTGATATTTTTCGTTATCACTATATTTTTCAGTGTTTTTTTGTAAGTATGTCTGATGAGCAGTTGCTTTGTTAGTATTGATCACGGATTTCTAGTTATTAGTTGTTGTTGTCTGTGGAGTTCACAGTTTGTGAAAGTCGTATATAGTGTTAGCAATCATGAAAATGCTTGAAGCTGGGATGTGCCAAGTAGACGTTGCTAGACAAATTGGTACAATCCAAAGCGTTATTTCACGGTTACATCGCCGATATCGTGAAGCAGGTGATGTAGCGGAAAGACATAGGGGTCGTGGTCGAATCGAGACAAGAACGTTTTTTGCAGTTGACTGCTAGAAAAAATCGAAATGTTACTGCTCCTGAGCTTCAAATTAGACTCCAAGAGGTTCACCAAGTGAAAGTGTCGGATGACACAGTGCGTCGTAGATTGCATGAGAGCAACCTACGTGCCAGGCGCCATTTGAGAGTTCCTCCACTAACGCGAAGAAATCGAGGAGCTCGCTTAGTGTGGGCTCAGGAACACCTTTCATGGATAAACGTCAATTGGGCTAACGTGCTATTCAGTGATGAATCTCGATTTGGAGTTTAGACTCGAGACGAGTACGTGTTTGGAGAGAGCCAGGCCGTATAAACCGTTTAGCATTTGCCCAGGAAGTCCATTCTTACCAAAGCGGTACAATTATGGTTTGGGGAGGTATTAGTGTTGGCGGAAGAACTGATCTCATTTCACTGGACGGTTTTATGACCGTGATACCATCCTACAAACTATTGTCATTCCATATGCAGCAGCTGTAGGCCCTGGCTTTTTGTTTATGCACGATAATGCTCGTTCGCATACTTCCAGACTCGCAGTGGACTTCTTAGATGAGCAAGGTATTGAAGGTTTGCAATGGCCGACGCAGTCTTTGGATAACAATCTCAAAGAACATGTATGGGATATGCTCCAGCGAGAAGTACTACTTATGGTGAGACCTAGAAATAATCCGCAAACTCTATTTTTAGCCCTCACGGACGCCTGGAATGCTATTCCTCAAGCAGACATAGACAACTTAATTTTTAGTATGCCACGTAGA